>CAJPEX010000491.1:0-34600 GCA_905338405.1 Notodromas monacha
CAAAACAGTTTTCTTCCCAACGTCACCGACAGTGTCTTTGAAAGCATGGGGCTGGGAGTGGAGGGAAAATCTCCTTAGCGCTGAGATCATTGACAATAAACCCCTTTTCTGTCAGATTAAAAAAAAAGATCTTCAGCACTGTTCATAACGTAATATTACACCGTTTCTATTTTGAGTTGTTGACCAACCAGAGTTGAACAATAGGGGGAAAGGGAGATTGATTCCAAAATAGTTACTTATTGATCCCTCACAAGTTTTCTTTCAGCGTTGGTTTAGTTCAGGATTGAGAGCTTCGTTGACTGGAATTTTCCGTAACAAAGATGAAAGACAACTAGAAATGAAATTAGATTTTTAACTGAATTCATGCTGTGCTTTTCTTGTTGAAAAATTACTTAATGTTGGACAAAGAAACCAACAAGTGTTGTTTCTGACGAGTCATTTTCAAGGCGGTGATTAAATGTTCTGTGTTTTCTTATTCGGCTCCACGCATTTGTTCATCTTATTGTGATGGGAAGAATGAAGTAAATTGTGCCAAAATGATTTGATCAGGTGTCCCAAAATTTAATGGGCAGGGACAGTTCAAAAATTTTTAAAATGTGAAAAACACTTTTCCATGGCAGGACTTTCGAACCAGTGGCGCGCGTGCAAAAAAAAACCGCAAGTTCCATAAATTTAAAAACATTGCTAACGCTATTGCTATTTGCTATTTAAAAACATGTGCTGAAACACATGTTCAGAAAAAAATTCAAAATTTGAATAAAACGTGCCGTGAAGGCAGGCACAAGGTGAATGTGCAATGTACAGTTCACTGAAAGTATGAACTGAGTACCGTGGATCCCTTGACAATAAAAACCCCACTATAGTTAAAAAAAACTTTTGCTATCTTGTGAAAATACTTTGGGATTTAAATCAGTAAATTAGTGTTCCCCAATCTGTGGTCCATGGACCAGCACTGGTGTGCAGAAGTTTTTTGCAAGTCCACAGGAAATCTTCTCCAGCAAAATAAATCAAATGTAGCTATGAAGGATGTTACATTATCTTTATCATAAATTTTTTGCAGGCAAAGACAGTTGAAATTATCTCATGAAAGTTAAATGCTGGCTTTTCTCCTAATAACACCTTGGACACATTTTCAAATACTGAACTAAATTAATTAAATTTTTCATTCTGATAACCTTTCTTATTCAAGCCCATCTTTCTAATTTTTGAAGCCATTTCACTGAAGCTGCTTCATTGATTCTTAAATTTGCAAAAAAGCAGAAACTTTCTAAATACACCTGCCATAAAGTCTTTCAGACAAAACTTTTTTGAATTTACAAAAATTGTATGAAACTTTGCTCATCTGCAGAATTTTTTTTAATATACTGGTCTGCAACCAATTTTTATGGAAAGTTGCTGGTCTGTTGGCTCAAAAAGGTTGGGGAACACAACTGGATGATACTGTACTTAAAAATTCAAGTCAATAGGCAATGAGATATAATTAAAGCTTTACTAAGTGAGTTCTGAAAATGGTCATGGATCCCCAATCTAAGTGGGCATGTCTTGAACAAATCAAATGTTGAAAAGCCATAGGTGTGCAGTGATGCAATTTTAATGTACTGAGAAAGGCATCAGGGAGGACATTTTCAGTGCTTTAATTACTGCAAGGAAAATACTGTACATTATTTTTACATAACGCATGCTTGATTGTAATGTCACTTGCATTTTTTTATATTTCCCAAAAAATTGTAGAATTGAATTCAGAAATCCATGCCTCAGCTCAGTGAAAAGCTTATTCAACAGTTTTCAAGCAAAAGCTGCATCTGTGTGAGTGGAGACCACATTTTTATTATGTTCATGACACTCTTTCCAAGATGAACTGTTTTGCTCTTTGGTTATTGTGGATTTAAAATTAAGATGCTGTACTCCAGTTAAGTGAATAACAATGCAATTGTTCTTCAATTGAGAATCCTTGCAAAAGCATCAGCAATACTTATTTTAAAAAAATGAAGGCCAACATCTAGGTTATTTTTCAGTTAAATTTTTTTGAAATCTCAATTAAGATATTCACAATTCTTCTTTTCATTATCAGTGAAAGGCACTCAAAATTACTGACCAACTGAGCATATACAGTATATATGTACTGTACGTAAGTTTCTCCATAATAATTTTGCTGCCTTCAGCAATTTTGACCAACATTCAGCATCCTCACATTAATAAAATGGTCATATACTGCATAATCTTGGTGAAAAAATCTCATTGTAAAAAATTAATATTGCTTAAAACATTCCTTTTTATGGTCTCTGTCCAATAGCCATGTTGTTACAGTTGAACCTTTGTGAGTCAAACCTGCCCAAGTCAAATACCTCCCTAACTTGAACTTTTTTTTCAAGTCCCTGTCTGGAATTCTGTTAGAAACAAAGCATGAAAAACATCTGTAACTCAAAGTCTTTTTCTCTCAAACCTCTGTAAGTTGAATTTCCTAATGCCTTTTCATTACTAATTCCTTGAAATATGAAACAGAAAATCAATAAAACAATGGTTTTAGACATTTTGAAAGAAAATGAAAGACTAATCAAACAAATGAACCCCTTTGTCCAAGTGCAGCAAGCTGTAAACTCATTATACGAAGAAAGTTTAGACCCAGAATATCCTCAATTAAAATTTTCTGCAATTTTTTTTTTACATACCCTTGCAGCAAAAATAATTGTTTCCTTAACTCAAAACCTCCCCAAGTTTAATTTTTTCCTGGGCCCTAAAATTTTGACTTAGAGAGGTTCAACTGATATGTAAATTTCTTCATGATGATTTTGTTGCTATAGCAAAGCTGTTTTAGTTGAAACAAGATTCACTGTATTTCCCATACTGAATGCCTGTTCCAATTTCCAGTGAACACCTTGGGGAGGAACTGATTTTATCTTTTAGTGAGAGCGTGGAAGGATGTTGAATGTGGCCTGGCAAGAGGCGCCGAAAAGCAGGCCAGCATGCCTCGTCCTGCTCTTTGCAATTTGCTTGCAAAGAGCGAATGCGGGTAACACGACGGGTCAGTTTCATTCGCGTGCTTCCTTCATTATTTCTCTTGACAAATGCATGCTTCACAAATATGATCTGCTCTGGAAATGAACAGACACAACGACACAATCGTCAAGTTCGACTGCGACAACCTGGATCCCGACGAGCGAACAAACCTCCTCTAATTATTCCACGGCTTCAATAATGCGATCAACATCATCGACAGAAAAGGCGGAGAAGTGGGAAGAGATTTCCGAGGGATTTATCAAGAATGAGGAAAAAACGAACAATGAAAATTCCACGTTGAGGATTTCCATGGTTCCGAATGAGCTCACAACAGGCAAGCACAATCTTACTACAGGTATTTTTGAAAGTTTTCTAAAAAAAAAATATGATCATCAATTTCGAGTAATGATTTTTTTCTACGCGCAGTTTAAAAAAAATTCGCAATCAGTATCTTTTAAAATCCCTTTCTTCACATATTCGAAAAATTTTCAACGTCTTTTTTGTATGACAAATTTGTATGCAATTTCAAATCTAAAAGCGCTCTGCAAATGCTGATTTTGGTGCCATTTTCATTTAAAAACTTGAGATTACTCGAATTTATTTTCAGAATAATGCACTTTATTTTCATAAAGGAATTTTCGCAAAAGGTTTGGCTTAATTTTCGATGCACTGGGGTTAATTTGAAGCTTGGAGGAAACTTAAAATACCTTCAAGTCTTCAATAACGCGTATGGACGAAATTGAACTACAGTATTGCAAAATAGTGAGGAGAAAACTATATAAATCCGTTGTCTAACCATTATTTTTAACAAATCAAAACAGAACACAAATACTACCGGTATAAACGAATTTATGTTACGATGAGCAAAGAGAATCCAAGGAAATCTACGAAATCATGGGAAGGCAAATATTTTTTCCAAATTCAGGGTCGGCATATCGGAAAAAAGCGGAAAAAGACAAATTTTACTAGGAACCAATAAGCAACGAAAAAAAAAACAATCCTTCAGAGATTTTTAGTAAAAATGAATGCAAGAGATAAGCTTTCTTTTTCTCCTTCATATGATAAGTTTCTTTGAATCATTTTTTTGAGCTGACCATCACTAATATAAATAAAAATATACAGAGATTCAGACGATAACACGTGTAAAACTTGCTATTTTCATATTCGAGTAAATGCGGAACTGAAACAATCATCGTAAGAAACGAAAAGAACATTCACTATTCTTATGAAGCGGAGATTTTATTCGGATGGTTACGTGGTTTAAAACCTTCAGATGGAAAATTTTAAGTTTCAAATGACACTTGAGACCATTGGTCACAACTTTTATCGTTGATTTCAATTTGTGCACTTATTCAATGATTCCTCGGAAGTAAGCAAATTATTTTCCGCAGGTTCTGTCACGACTGCAGGTCCTGTTTCATCGACTTCAGATTCAACTTCCACGAGCACCAGGAAATCGAAAACGGTAACGAAAAACCGAACCCAGGTATTTTCTACGGAAACGACCGAAATCGCCTCAACCACGACTCGTCGCGGAACCACGGATGCTGTCGCATCTTATTCGACTGAAGACGATGAAATTTCCACCAAGAAATCAAGATTTGAAAACAATTTCACCCCAGCAGAAATCTTCACTGATGAAACAACAGCAGCAGTGACGAGAGGTAATCCGACGACCGACGAGCAAACTGAGTCAACGGACACTTCCACGAACTCATTCGTCACATCAGGAAAAACCACACCCTCGAAAGCTTCTTCTTCTTCCTCGTTTGATGACTCCTTCATCAAATTGAAACGTGATTTTTTCAAGAAACCCACGATGAGGATGAAGACGACGAACACGACAACAACACTAACCAAAATGAGGAAAACGACTTATTTCACCAGGACAAGCCGTTACAATACAGGTGCTTATTTTTTCCTTGTACACTAAACTGCTGACTATTTTGATGTTCAGTATATACAGAGAAACCCAGAATTTTTAAAGTAGGATTTAGTTCGATTACGTTTAAAAATATCACACCAAACTTCTCCTAATCTCCTAACGATTAATTGGAGCACTTATCTCTCCCGTTCTGTTCTGTTTGTAGAAAAAAATTAACCCTATTATAACCAAGAATAAGTGGTGAGATTATTTTTTAGGTAAAAAAGCAGATTTGGTAGCGTTTAGCTTGACTTTACCTTGCAGATTTTTATCTCGTACGAATGCTACTTTTACACTTTTCCTTTTAGAAAAACCTGGCAAAATTGGGATGCAGTCAGCCACTGGCTTGAACTAAACAATGAATGTGAAGAATGCTTTTGTCAAGTGAAATATGATGCCTCCACAAATTTAAAATTACTTCTTACTGAAAGTCTAGTGAGAACATGAAACGAATAATCGTAATACTGTAGCATCATTTTATGATTTTGAGGGCAGTAACTTCTTGATTTCTTCTAATTTTGATTCCCAAATGTCTGAACTCTTTCGCTTTGTTTATAAAAATTCATTTTTCCAAAGAAAACTTATATTGAATTCTATCGGGACTTCAAAAATTGGGCCAGTCGTATGAGAAAAACATATTTAAATATGAAGTATACTTTCTATATTCTAAAACAAGTGCTTTTCAAAGGTACGAATTTAACATTTAAAAAAATCATAACAACAGACCAGTATATACAATTATACAGTATTGTGCAATATACTGTACTAGTACTTGTACTGAGAAAGCGCGTATTGCCCTAATATATACTTTCAACAGTGAAGAATTAACAATTTTCTGGGCTGAAAATATGAACTTTGTCACGTGATTCAATTTCCATAAAATTAAGATGCCACTGCTGATTGCAAAATTAAAACATCCTACATTCTCCTCATTTATGAAAAAATTGCAACTCTATGGAATGATCTAAAGGTCATAAAATTCAGTCATACCCATAAGTTCAAAACAGCAATTATTGTCATTTAAATTTCCCATATTATTTCTGTAAGTCATATTTACAAGGGTTGTACTTGTCCCACTTGGGCACAACCTTGGTATTCTAGAGTAGGTATGACAGTATGTCCCTAAAGTTGTTAGGTTCTGAGATTTTTTCAGATTAAAAAAAAAACTTTCAAGGATAAGTGAAAACTTTCCATGCAGTTATGGCCATAGTTCTCCAGCAGCACCCATGCCACCAGGCGCTAAAAATTTGTCAGGCCAGGTGAAAATTAAAATTTTTCCACTGTTTTAACCACTACAGTATCTACAAATTTAGAAAATATAATGGTTATACAAACAAATCGATTTATATTCATTAGCTGGTGTGAATTTTTTAAATCTAAGGCTCTAGGGTGTTTTATTTGTAACCATTTTTTTCAATTTACTGCATGATTATAAGTGAAAACTTCCCAGCAGTTCCAGCTAGGGTTCTCCACCCATGTGCCAGGGTGCTAAAATGTGCGAGGCTACCTAAAAATTGAATTTGACTGTTTTTTAAATCAGTATCTAAAATGCAAAATCTTTGCAGTAATAAGTAAACAAAAATCCATATTTTATCGTTTCTGACAGATTTTCAGCACCTTTTGAGACGGGTAGAGAACTCCGGCTGTAAATTGAGCCGTTCTCTCATGCATTAAATTATTCGTTTTCAATTTCCAGAATTTTAAAATATAACTGTATGTGGGCTATGTTATGCGTTTTTTGCCATCACACCGGCTCTATAAATATCAGAGGTTTTATCCAACTGGGACAACCCTTGTAAATCATGTCAAACAGAATGATTTCTTTCATTCAAGAACCCAGCACAGATGTCTATAACACCAAGAGAACCACAGGGAATACAAGCAAGAGCTTTCGCACACCCACGAGTTCCACAAGGACTACGACCTCGCGGAAACGAACAACGACATCTACGGCCCGGATACGGAAATACAGCACATCGACTAGAAGAGCCACTTCTGCATCCAGAGCAAGGAGCTTTTCAACACCGAAAGCGACCACGCGGTCAAGGAAACCATCAAGCATCAGAATTTACACTTCCACCAGCACGACTGCGGCAAAAACGACGACGACAGAACCCTCCGTGTCTTCGGATGCAGAGCTCCAGGAGTTGCGGGCAGTTCCAATAACAACATGGCGAAGCCTGGGCTCCAACGAAGAACTCACCGAAGAAGTAAACAACACTCAAGAAATGCAGCACATCAACGACGATTTCGACGCGTCAAGCGAAGACGAAACTGCTGACGGAGACGACGAAGACGTCATCATCAAGTCGAAAAAAGACGAAACGGGCTCAAACTCGGACTTCTTGAACGACAAGGAGCTAGAGGCAGTCGTGGTGGAAGACATTAACCGACTCGACAACACCCAGCCACCCAAGTCCGGGGAGTTCAAGATCCTGGAAGTCGGAAGCGACGAAACCAGCGTCTCATACGACCCAATTATCGTACCATTTCCGGAGGTAACGTCCATGACACCGGCGGAATCAGTGGTGCGACTCATTCGCGGGATATCCGCGCAAGAGCTCGCGCAGAAAGTCAACGAGCTCAAGAAGCAAGCCAAAAATGCCGAAATGCAAGAGAAGGCGGCTCAGCAAAAGTTCAAGGATGCTGAGCGCGAGCGGCGGAAGAAGATCAAGAAGCGGATCCAAGAGGAGAAGCAACGTGCAATGGAAGAGCGGCGTTTAGAGAAAATGTCCATCAAAGAGCAGCAGAGACGCATCAAGAAGATCAGACTTCTCAAGAAACAAGAGCAGAAGGAGCGAGAACACCGTGAAAGGATGGTTCGCGTGGAGATGGAGAAACAGCAAAGGCTTCGTACTCAGGCTCGCCGTCTTGAGCTGAAGCTGGAGCGTCAGAAGCAGATCCAAGAGGAGCGGGCTTTGGCATTGGAGGAGAAGCGAAAGAAGAATATTTTAATGGAGAAGGAGCGCGAGCGGAAGAAGGCCGAATTGGAAGCCGATAAAATCGCGCAAAAAGCGGCCATGGTGCGAGAAATGGGTGAAAAGACCAAGGAAAAGTGGAGAGAGATAAACGACGAGTTGCAGGCTGCGCAAGCTCAGCGGAAATCCGAGGACATGAGGAAGATACTATCCGATAAAAAATCTGACGAAGAAGAAGATTGAATTAGTGATTCCTTCTTCGTGCAACGTACAATTTCAGACAATGCCATTTTTTAAAGGCACGATATGTATGCCAAGATGAAACGTTAACATTCGAATCTCACGAAATCAACAGTAAAAAGCTGCACGCATCCTGAAGAAGAATTTTTCCATTCAATGAACATCGCGCGGAATTCAGAGACTCACCAAAAGCTACCCATCGCATCATGGCTCCTGAGATTTCAAAATTCGAAAATCTTTTGCACGCTTCATCACTCATAGGATTGAAAGGTTTTGCATCTTATCTTCATAAAAAAGAAAGCATATGAACGCCTCCTTCACAGCAAGATTCTATTTACCGTGAATATATTTTCCTGGTCCTCGGCATACCTTCATCAAATGAGTATTAAACTCTTCATCGGAATTCTCTCTTCAACTACTCCGCTGATGTTGGTGGTCTCGTTGCGCATCGATGCACATAAAATCCATCACAAGTGCGCAACAGACAGCAAAAACTTCGCCGCAGATCCCACCCAGATTGTTCCGTAAATCGAAGTGGCCATCGTCCCAACGCAGAATTACACGGTACAATTGAGATACACTAAATCTTAATTTTTGCTCGATTTCACACAGAAAGAAGAAATATCTTCACTCAACAGCACGCAACCAGGCAAACCAAAATTTGTTCTCGAATGAACGAACAAATAAAGGAGGATTTTTAGAAATAGTTTCATTCACTCTTGATCAAGATTCAATTTCCACAACGTGTCAACACGCGACCAGAGCCCTCCGACTAAACCGAGAATTTTTAAGAATCGCCGCTGGAAGTAACGCATGGAAAAAAATTTACGTACGTCTCGGGAAGGGAACGCCCAGAGCCTCAACTAGATTTCATAACTGAAAAGCTGGGGGCGACACTGAACAAAAGAAAAACAAATTAAAATACGAACGTTACGACTCGAGCAATTTGGCTCCGTCGCACTGCAACGAGGCAATAAAAAAAAAACAGCGCAGTAATAAAAATCTCATTTGCAACACGCGCGCAGAAAAAAAGGAAGAAAATCCCCAACAGAACATCCACATCAACTGACCCCCGAGTTGGAATCAACAAGCCCAAGCTCACGAACATTCAATTTTACGACGCTTCGGAGGCAACACAATTGTCACACCGTTCCGCTTTTTCGCAACGCAGCTCTTGAATTTCAACGCGATTTCCGCCACTGCTTTCGCTCCGTTCAACGGTAAATCCACAGGCAGCAAATTCGCGTAAGACATCAAATGCGCATTCACCTTTTGCAGAAAGGATCCGACAACTTTCTCTCCCTGCAAAGCGGCTTCCTCGAGTTCTTTGACAAGGTCTTCGTCATCACTGACCGGAGAGTCGCTTTCGGATCCGTCAGCTCCAGTCGTCTCCAGGTCAGTCTTCGGCTTCATAACGTATTCATTGGAACTGTATCTCTGGTTGGGTTTTCGCTGTCTGCGACTGCGTCCCGCTTCTAAATCTACTGCCGATTCTTCGGGGGCTTCTGGGGGATCATAAACTATTTCATACACGTAACCCTTCTTGCTAGGAAACACCGGAGCTATGTATGGTTGTTGCAGAGTTGCCCCTTCCGTCGCAATTTTGTCGGAGATGAAATTCCTGTTCAACTGGTTGAGGCGATTGTTTTCCTCGTCCACGCTCGGTGAAGTTGGCGACTCAACAGATAAGGAATCAACTAGATGCGCCTGTTTCTCCGGAGTCTCGACCGCGGGTTCAACAACGATGCCTTCATCGGCGCTGATTTCCGATTCAGGGGACAATTTTTCCGTCCGTTTATTCTTGAGTCGCGAGAGACGTTTGCTCATGCGTTCCACGTTGCTCACTGTGAGGACTGATACCGATTTCGGCTCCGGAAGCGAAGGTTCCACTACTGGAGACTTCTCCGGAATGGCGAGAACTTTGTCTGATGGCACAAAGCCGGGTTCATCCATAGACTCAATCCCGTTAGAGTCAAAGATTTCTTCCGAAGAGTTGCCTTCTTTGTTGGAAATGGGAACGAAGCTGTTTCCACATTTCTCGACAATCTGGAGATCCTCCTGCAACGCATCAAGATTTTCTAAAATCATCTTTTTCTTGATTCAACTCGTTCTTGGGGGGGATTTTTGATGCATTGGGAATTGCGCATAAGGGGGTTAAAGAAAAAAAAAACTGTCGGATCGTCTTTAACGACTATGCTGTAACTAAAATTGTCCTAAAGCCATGACCGATGAATGAAGATGAAACAGATATTTCTGACACAAATCAGCGCATGTGTTCATTCCGCGGAGCTATACGGTTTCTCACGGTTGAAGAAAAAAAACGGACGATCGGATAATACAGAAAGTTATTCATAACGTAAATTTTACCAAGAGGGTTCAGCATTTTCATAGAAGAGCAAGCAGCCGAACTTCTGAAAACTCGCCGCTTATCTTTTTTTTGGTTGAAGTACTTTCCGAAACTCACATTTTCTTGATCGGTGCCACACGCAGGGGATTCCTTACGAGGAGGATCCTCTTTCTTGAGCACTTTTGACTTTTTCGATTCTTGCAACGAAGCGTGTGACTTCGAAGATCTGCATTTGGCAGCGGATGACAACTCGTGGCTGCTGCCATTACCAAATTCTCGCATTCGTGAATCGACGGAATCCCCGAACTTGTCATGGGACAACCCCGTCTCTGATTCACTGGAATGTGCGTGATCCTCACCATTCGCCAGGCCATTGTGAAGAGTACCAGATTTTCTTCTTTCTTCGGGTTTCCGCTCGATTTTCTTTTCGCTGAAAAAAAAAATTACCAGTGAAGACACGAAATTCCTAAAAAAAAGCGTAAAAAAAGATACCTCAGTTTTGATATCTTTTTCAGGGCATGAAATCCACGATCAAGGTCGTCTTCAGAAGACGAACTAGTAAAAACTTGCGGTTTTCTTCGTTTTTTCTCGTTTTTATCGGATTTTGAGATCTCCTCTGTCATTTTCGATAGCTGCTTCGTTTCAGAATTCTTTGCGTCGGGGCTCTTGTGCTTGCCAACATCGTTACTCAGCTTCTTCTCAACCTGAGTGTCAAGTTTCACCTTCTTTTCAACGCTCGCAGATTCCATTTTGATTTTCCCATCCGGAGAAGATTTCTTTTCAACGTGAGGAGGCTTCGGTTTAGGGATGAGTTTCGAATCTTTATTTGGCAAAACAGGAGGAGAAATAACTGGCTTGGGAACAGTTAAAATCTTTACGCCGTCTCCCCGAGGATCAAACAAGTCTGGTGGTGGCATGGGTGGCTCACGCTTTTTGGCCTTTTTCGGAACATCTCCCGAGCTTTTCCTCGACTTTTCATCATCGGTATTCTTCGACTTCACTACAGCTCCATCGTCTCTCGCGATTTTCTCACCAGATTTCCCATACTCAGTCGCATGTTTTTTGGACAATTCTCTGTGAGAACACTCTTTTTCAGAGCCGCAAACTTTGCAGGGTTTGGTTTTCTTTTTGTCTCTGTGCTTTGACTTCTTCTTCTTGTCCCGGTCCTTGTGGGATTTTTCTTTATCCGATGACGACCTGCGGCGGCGGTGTTTCTTCTTCTTTTTCGAAGATTCTTTGTCTGATGATTTATTTGGTTTCTTATCGTTTCCACCTGGGCCGTTCCCATCTCCAGAACTGTCTCCGGGTGGAGGTGCACCATTTCCTCCTACAGAAAACAATAATTAAATTGAGATTAATCCTCAGAAACAATCGCGAAAATGATCCGCCGTTCAGCTACACTCATTACGAATTCTGCAATCGAAAAATTCCAAGATTCAAGAATCAATAGAAGAAATACTGAAGCATACTCGTACAACATGGAATGCTGAACAAAGCAAGTCATCTACGAATAATATCAATAATTCATATTCACAATTCTGAAAAATTTAAACCTTCAAGCTTAAAAAAAAGGATGACTTCGGAAAAATAACCCAATCATTTCGGACACCTATCGTAATAGAACTCCCGAAATTCTCTCCCTTATCTTCTGAAACACATATACTGTATTTCGATTCATTACCATCCCATTATGACTTAATCCATTTCAATCAACTCATTCTGATGGGTAGACGAAATTTAAATTTGCGATGCACTAAAATTCCGTTACTGCACAGTACCTTGATCAGGTGGCGCGTCTCCTTCACCAGGAGGCGGAGGCGGCGGTGAAGGTGGCGGAGGTGGAGGAGGCGGAGGAGGTCCCGGAGGCAAAGGCGGGTCGGAAGATGATGACCCTGACGCTCCGCTGGACCCACCACCGCCACCGCCTCCATCCTTTTTGCCGTCACCGCCTCCACCTTCGTCATCCGAGTCGTCGCTAGAAGATTCATCCGAAGATTCGCCACTGCTAGAACTCTCTGCACTGGACGACGATCGCGACACACTCACGCGGGAGGAAGCGACGGCGGCTGATTCGAGTTCACGATCAGATTCCGGCAATTTTGGCTCCGCTTCAGGCTGAATCACCGTTTCTTCTTCCATTGCGGAAAAATCCTCCGGAGAGTCCACAATGTCCATCGCGACTGGCGATTCCCGCTTCTCCTCGGTTCTCATGGTCTCCGCAATGGATCTGAATTTGAAATATGAAAAAAATTTTCCACCTATCTGTGAGTTGTACCAATTTAAAGACAAGCCAGCGCGCGCTAATCTACTACCTCTTGAGTGGGCCATCCTGGCCTACTGTAATATCACCTGTGAAAGGCATACCTGGACTTCAGAAATTAATGTCCTTGAATTGAGTTCAGGACCAGCTTCAAGTTTAACTTCAAAACGCTCAATTTTTTTTCGGTGAAGCATTCACCTGTTCAATATATTACCTGATTCCAAAATTCCAACCTAGGACCATGAATTATAGTCCTAGCACGTGGTACATACTCAGAACAACGCCCATGATTTCTTCGCAACAATTTTGCGTAGCACCTGGAACCTGGCCAGTGACCCTTTTTTATGCTTGGATTTATTCGTCAAGATTCTAAGTTTAGTAATTGCAAAGGACGTCTCAAAAGTGAATAAAAATGAAGAGGAGATTCTGAGGGAGGTGAGTGAAATTCTCTATCACCATTGAAACAATGGCTAAAACGTCGCAAGCGCAGCATTAAAAAAATATGGCGCAGAAAAGGTTCCTGCTTTCAACATGCATCGATGTCATACAATTTTAACCTTTTGCAACAGAAAAAGGTGTTTCCTTATGACTAATAAATTGTCACTGCCATTCATGAAAGTATTTCAATTTTAAACAATCCTCTGCAGCTCCATCTGTTACCGACTTTCCAGTAAGATTTGAAATTATTCAAGTAAAACATGCAGATTCTTTTTCTGCGCACCCTATGCCGTTCATAATATAAAAGCCGTATCGTAATTAAAATCATGAAGAGGAACAGAAAACTTAGATTCGATGAAACTACTCCATGTAAGTCCTAATTTTGTAAAATATTTTTCCTCCCACTATAAAAATCGATCACGCGAAAAAAAGGAACGATAATTACATCCACTGAGAAGAAACACAAAATCATTTATATATCCAGTAGATTCATCATAACACTTACGGTTTGACGTCACATTCTTTTGTATCTTCGTCGAATCCCATCTTCGGGGGCAATACTGGAAGAGTGGGGAACTGTTGAGCAGACGGAGTGGTCACAGGAACGTGCGCGGGAGTAATAAACGCTGGAGTGTACGCAGAACCAGTGCCTCCTCCGTTTTCCCCATTCGTAGCAATGCCGTTGCCCATAGAAACTTGATACGGGGCTTGATAATTTCCGAATTGAGTGTAGTAAGCAGGGGGACAGAATCCGAACGGATTTCCACCCGGAAACATGTGAAAGTTCTGCATAGCTTCATTACTGTCGTCCGAACTGCTCTCCGACTCGGAGTCCGGATCCGGAACTGGAAGGCCCAAATGACCATAGTAAACAGTTTCCACTTTCCGAAGCAGCGTCGTTGATTTCTTCGCATTTATTAACTGATCGGCCAATCGAGAAATGCTTGTTTCCATTCCCGACGAACTGTGAAGTTTTATTAGTTTTAATATAACCGCTTGACATCAGCAAACCTTAAACTAACTTCAGGGTCTGGCGCAGCTCTTCTCGTATTGCATTACGATTCAAATCTGGCGACCATTTGATTTTTCCCAAATGCTTCTCGATCATGGTCTCCAGCCGATTGCACACATTTTGAAAACCCGCCTGAAAAATAACGGAGTACACGTATGAGTTGATCAAGAAGCCGAAATGAGTTTCCCTCATAGACAAACTTTGAGTTTCTTCCTACATTTTGTAAGTAATTAGAAAATAGTTCTTCAAGTTGTTAGAAAGAAGAGTTCTCATCAGAATCCTCCGTACAACTGGGGGAAGTAATGGGACCAAAAACGAGTCTCCGTTTACATTCCAAGGATGTTCCTTAATTACAGCCATTCGGGCAATTTCTTACTCACCAATTAAAATTTTACGGCGACATTAACAGTCGGCATCATTAATACAAGAAACGCCGAGGTTGAAAGGTTTTCCTTTTCCGAACGTGATTTTCAGATCTCGGAAAACAGTAATTACACTTTTAATCAAGGCAATCCGACATATTTCGTACACATTATGTCAGTTCAGAAGAATCGCCGTTGAACATTTTTTTCCCAGTGATGAGATACACTTCAAAACGTAATAAAAAAAAATCCCGCTGCTATGCAGGTAAACCCGTAAAAGCAAAATATTCATCAGTAATAAAGGATTGATATGATACCTAAAAATTGCGTAAATAAAGCCAACAAGACTACAACAGAGGAAGCGCAGGGCTGAAAAACCTTATGAACCAACCCTCGTACCTCAGAAGTACATAAACAGAAACTCCGTCAATATTATTAGGCCTACCTTGGTGTCAATGTCTTCCATGCTTTCACGACGGAATTCATCGAAAAGACCTTGATTCTTGAGAAGTTCAAAAACTTCGTTTTGGATGGCTGGGGCGGAAGAAGAGTCGAACTTCTGTGAGACTTCATTCCCGTTCCACCTTAATTAAACCAGCGGAATTCGAAAATGTCATGATTCAATTCGATTACTTTGGGGAAGCCATGGGTCAAATCAAGTTTCGGTCTGTCAAATGGTGGATTCAAGCATTCAAGTGCTAAAATACGCACCTTGAAGAAGCTCCCTCTTTCCCGTTCCCCGCATTCCTCACTAAAACGCCCGGCATTCCGAACTTTTCGTCTTTCGTCACATTTGCCACTCTGACTTTTTAAGATACCTTCATTGAATCGTAAAGTAAGAATCAATCGACAATTAAGCAAATGGGAAAGTTGCTGAAGGCACTTCAACCAAATGTAACTTATTTTTGGTCCACACACAATAAAAAAAAATCCATAAACCATCTCAAGTCACACATCAACCAAGAACCACACTAGAACGTCAAAATAACTGAGATCAACGATGAGAACGATTAAAACCGCGCCACACTCGTCCAAAATTTTGAACGCAACGCGCAATCCTCAACGCCACGACAAATGCATCAACTCACAAGAAAAACATCGTAGTCCATCACAATGCTAGCATATATCCTTAAAAACATTTCCCCACATGGAAGCCCTGTTTCAATCATGATTCCCCAAGCTAAAAGTTCCCGCAAGTTAATTATTGTAAATTGGTAAAGGATGTGCTTCGGTATTTATGACCCAGTCGTCCATGCTCAAATCTGGACTCCCGTTCAACGCGTCTTCCCCGAACAACAGGTAGAAGTATTTCAACGTCTCGCCCAAAAAGAAGGATTCCATCATGTCGAGATGTCGCATCGTCGCAATGTTACGAACATTGCCGATGCTTGAATACCCGTCAGTCACCCTGGCGTATTTCTCGAATGCCTGTAACGAAATGCACTTTTAAATTTTCTGCAAAACATACAGAAGAAGCTGCATTAGGCTGTAAATTCTTTCTTCTTAGAACATCCCCGCAGTGCTACAGAATGCATCTGAGCATGTGCGTTGGTTCTGTTAATTATGACTGCTGTCACGGAAGTTCTCACTTAGGTCTTGCTAGGTTGCATTAATTGGTCAAGGTTTTCGGCATAGTTCGTAATGTTGACGGTAGATGAGGTTAATTAGGCGTTGGGCCACGCACTTGGGATTTCTTATTCAGGCGCGCTCCCTCAAATTATTCGAGCAAACGCGTTAACACGGTTATTAAAGTCTGCTCATCACGCCATCGGAAAGACTGATCAGATCGCCATTACTTCGGAAGTATAAAGTCAACTGATACCTTTATGCAAATAAAAAATATATACTGTACAAAAGAGCTGATTTATTATCAAGGCAGGCCTAACTGAAAAAAGGACTCGAATAGGCATTCGGCAATTCGCTCGAAAGAGAAACTGCAAATAATACCCGGCGTACTGAACGATCACTTACCTGATATATTTCCCAGCCCCACTCTTGGTACGTCGTATTTCCCGTGAAATAGTACATGTAGAACAAGCTTTCAATAGTTTCCGGTCGCAACAAATTATGCGAATCGTTAATATTCACATACATATCTTCACGTGGACTTGTCTGGAAAAAAAATAAAGTAATAAAACGCCAATTCCAAGACGAATTGTAGGAAATATAAACCGTACCTCAACATTGAAATGAGTCAATTCCGCAGCCAGAAATGAAGGATTCATAACATATGTCTGATAGCACGTGTACATTATTTCCTCAGCAAATTCGAGGAATCTCTTGGATAAACCATGGTGTATGCCATACATTATGGTTCCAGGCAAATAACAGGTCAGATGATCCTGTTGCAAAGATACCGTCAATCACAAGCCAATAACCAACGAATTCAAGGAAATCACCATCTTCGGGTTGAAGCTTCTATCGTCCCGAATTTCCCCGATGAACATAAGCTTCTTTGACGCAGTTCGTCTGACTAGATGAGTGATCACACCATCCATAGCTTCCTCGAAATCTTTCAGCAAACTAAAATTGAAGAAAAGGCAACACAAAAGAGTACATCTCAGACGAATTACTCATAAGTTCGGAATTGAAACTTGAAATCGTAACACAAATCTCGTAGAAAAGAGAAAATAAATCAAAGCTTTTTAACTTAGAACCAATTTTTAAAAATACACCAAAAACTAGTCATGAAATTTCCAAATGAAATGGCATTCGAATTCACGGTAAACTGATCTTTTTTATCCCAAGAAATAATTCGTGACTAGCCGTTCAAGGTAATGAATAATGAAAATGGGCTATTCTAAAAAATCGAATGAGTAGACTTCTCACTAGTCTTTAGTTTTTCCCGTCTGAATCCACTGCTTCAATAAATATTCGTAGTACGAATCTCCTCGTGCACCCAGAGTTTTCGTCGAACGCGGACGAAATCTCCCGGTTCGTGGACTGATATAAATCGGAACTAAACCGTCGGGTTTAGGTATATCATGGATTATTTCGTTTACTTTAGCTGCGGCAATCTGCAAGAAAAACATTTATCAATTCATCTACTAAAACTTCAAATCGAAAAAAGGAGAATGCACCTCAAACTTCGGGTTACCAGTAATTCGAGACAGATCCCGAAATTCCAGCTGAACGGTGGTAACTTCTGACGTGGAACTATCAGGACTCCAGGCAGGTGACTTCGCAGTCCTCAAGAACAAGTTGACGTCCGAGTAAGGAATTCCAGACGGAGAGTTAAAAGCTACGAATAAACGTTCACCCAAGTCTTCCTGTATTTCGCAATAAAAATTATTAGTTAGTATTTTTTTAAATTCGAAGAAAATGTCTAGACAACTCACGGCTTTAGTTAAAAATACGTCATCTCTTGACAGATGAAACGCAGAAAGCAAACCTCCCATCACTCGAATTGTGGTTTCAAACAAATTGACTTCTTTTTTCACGCCAATAACCAAGCTATCCCGGATCCAATCCCTAGCTTCTTTGAATTCTGAAAAAAATAAATGAATATTACTGTACAATAATTTTGTCTGCGAAACCCTCACAAATTTGTGTCAAGTCCAATCAAAAATTAATCAGATAAAATTAAAACAAGTTTTTGTCCGATAAGCAATCACGCCATTAACGAATCTGAACAATATAATCGCTAAAACTGGAATGTTTTCAATAAAAAAGCACGATTTAAAGTGTGACGTTTCAGAAATTAGTCAACCGAAGCATCTAAAATTGAATTAGCGGTTTGAAGTATTCCTCACCATCCAATAAATTCATTATGTACAGGGTATCCAGTGAATCAACAATCGTGAGGCCTAGACCGAACCAATTTGCGTAAGACTTTGAAATCGGTTTCAAGTGATCTTGACCCCAAGCGTACGTCTTGTAATTTTTCCACGCGTGCAAGAAAGATTCAACAACAGCCTTCTGCCTTCCATTGCGAGGTCCTGTGAAAGCATCGGCCAGCCTCGATAAATTGCTATTAAAACACACACACATGCGACGGAAACTAACCGGAAAAGGAAACACCCAACGGGAAATGCTCTTTACGGAAAGCTTCGTGGTCATAGGAGCTTTTGTCATCAACTTTCACTTCCGCAGGAATATCTTTTTCAGCAGGGATTCGTTCTTCAACTAGGGCATTCGGTAACGGCGGTCTCGGGGGCAAAATCTGGCCATGTTCAGCTTGATAGTCGGCAGTCTTATCGTCGTTCCATGCAGGGACCACATTCTAGAAACGAAAACTAAAAATTATCCTTTTTCTTTTCTATGGGATGGAGGGGGACATTACCATGACATCTGGTACCTTAGCTCCTTTGGTTACAGACTTTATGAACACGGGTTCATCCTCCAGAGAAGGGCGGGAACTCCATATGACCAGGATGAAGCCGACACAGAACAACATTCCCAGCACCGGAAGGCATGTCGTTCTTACGATCCTTGGGAGGCTGTTCCATTTCTGAAAACATGACACATTTTGAAATACACATAACCAACTAATTACAATATGTCACATACATTCAACACATATGTTTAAAACAGTAGAACATTACTCATCAGGGGCCCAACCACCTTAGCGGGAAGAGGTCAAATTACGTTTCATTGAAAGGAAACAAGGATAATCTTCACATAGCTTTACCTTTTGTCGAAAAATTGTAATGATCGTTACTGTACCTCGAAGAATTTAATCGACCGCTTGACTGACAGTTCGTTCTTCATTATAATTACACAGGACGTCACCTGAAGTCCACGACGAAAATTAGAAGTTGAATGACGCTTGACCCATCCCTCAAATAAATTTTGTGTTTTTTCCTCTGCAACGGTCATTTGAACGCTTGATTAGCCTTCAAATCAGTCGCAAATCTGTTACATGTACAGCATTACAGATATCATACAGGTGATTATTTAAGATGCCTCTAAAATATAAGACTGATTGATTCATTTGGAGAGGAAGTTCCGACGTTTTTGCAACTCCAATTATTGAATAGCAGATTTTCATAAATTACTCATGCGCTAATTTAAAATGAATTTTATCACAGGGAAAAATGATCTCTTGATGCTGGAATGTTTCTCGAGACAGAGTTTATATAGCAAGAGCTCCGAGAAAGTTGTACAAGGATTTATTACACCAACGGTCATATTCCGGGAAAACATGACAAATACAAGTTCATCCCGTTTCCGATCAATACAGTACTCACTCTGAAAAATCCTCTTCGAAGAATCATACTTTTGATCATCGAGGAACTCGTTGGTTTTGCTTCACCGAGAGGTCCAAGAGTGATGAAAGTGCCGGAACCGACCGATTTCATGTTCGGGCAAGAATGCAAAACGTTGGAATGCCCTGGCCACTAGCCGAGGCGCTTTCAAGATCCAAAGAAATTTGGATACGCATCACAGAGGATACCGTTCCCGCTAGAGTAGACTATCATTCACACAAGATCAACATCTTAAGCCTGAAATGAAATAAACGTTCGATTCTCACTTTAAAAACGATCAATTCTCCGCCCGAAGTTCAACAAATGCGGCATTTTAACGCGATTTTATAGTATATTTCAACACTCCTTTGGTAAACACGCCATCACTCTGGCAAGCAAATCTTCATATTAATCTCGTTCAACCAAGTAAAAAGCGGAATGGTTTTGGTTTCGAATTTCGACAACTAATATTTTTCAACTTAACAAATTGAAGAAGGTGTAAAAAATTCTAGAGACATACGTATAAATAAACAAGACCTAGGCGGGTTCTCGTACTAGCATTATTCATCAGAACACTTCACTGAAATTTGCACCATCACTAAAGAGCTTCACGAAGCTCACTCGACGTACGCGAACGCTCCAACTTACGTATACCATTGAGCTTCTTCAAGGTGTCCGTGAAAGTGGGTCGACGGTCAGGATTCTTGCTCCAGGACTGCAAATTAATTTAAAATCAGGATTTATCTGAAAGAGGACTCCGGAATTTGCTTGCAATGAACTATGGAATACTTTTCTTTCAATCGAAAAAGGAAATGAGATTCGACTTCAGTGTTTTATTCGGATTTCCCGCTAAGCGAGACTGGTCTTACATCAACTGTGCTTCAAGAAAAATAAAATCGACCTCATTTCAAGGGCATGTTCGATAGGCCAGATGGAACTCACACAGATAAAATTTAAAGGGAGCATAAATTCGCCTTAGCTAAATTTCCCTATTTGCCTTTAATTCCTTAGTAACTGCAAGTCCCAATCTCTCAAGAACTGAATAAAAGTCATAACTTGAAGGTTCAATCATACAAATGCGGTAAATTTAATTGGTATGGACAAATATTATTTCTTGGCTAACATTAAGAGGAGCTTAAACTTGGGCTGAAACCTACCATAGGTCAGAATTGGGTATAACAGGTCATATTTTCGAAGAAATTCCATAAAACATAAAAAATAAAATATTCAGGTAAAGAAAGCGTAGCATAAAGTAAATTTAAAATCATTTCACAAACGGCAATTGTAGCTCCACGACACCAACGATACTTTCAATCAGTATTCAAGAATCGAATGTACAGTATTTTTTACATAAAATTCTTCGCACTGCAGATATTGATTTCTAAAAAATCCTCACAATTTGCATAATCCGAGCTATTTCAGCTGGACAGCCTTCAGGTGGTGACATTCGATAATCAGCCTCGGTCACTTGCTTCACAACATCCTCGAGCTGAATCCGCGGATACGGCACACGACCGTACGAATAAATCTCCCACAACAGGACCCCGAAGCTCCACATGTCAGATTTGCTGGAGAATTTCTAAAATGAACAACGCACTTAGTTTTACGAAACGTGTCAGGTGCTGTTGGTATCAAAACTCACGGAATTTTTGAGCGCTTCAGGAGCAGTCCATTTAATTGGCAATTTTGAAGAAACGCTTGAATTTGTGTCGCACTTCGAGAACTCCAACTGAGCCAACCCAAAATCCGAAATTTTTGCAACATTCGACTCATTTATGAGCACGTTTCTTGCAGCTAAATCTCGATGCACTACTTTTTTAGATTCAAGGTACTTCATGCCTTCGCAAATATCACATGCAAAATCAATTTGAACCATTCGGGTGATGTGCTGACGTCCACGAGACCTAAGGTAATCCACCAAACTTCCTTTGGACATGTATTCGAAAACCAACGAAATTGAGCCAGGATCGGTATTCGGACGAAGAGTCGAAACCGGGCTAGAATGCGGCATAACAACAATTCCAATCAACTGAACAAGATTTTTGTGCGTCAACGACCTGGAAAGAAAAAAATTGTCTTCAGATAAAGGCACCATAAAATTTACAATAAATAGAGCAAAGGGCCCAAAAAAGCACTTCATACAAATCATGACCAATTCTTACATGCGATCAATTTTTCTACTCCATAGATACCTAAGATAATTTCTTATGAAAACTTCAGCACAATTTCGAAAGCGGTTTAAAACGAACGTTTTTTGCATAAGGAATGCTCTGTATAAAAAATATACGATGGTTGGTAATACTGTACTGTATTACCGAACGAATACAGTACAGTATCGTATTTCGTACTGAGTGCTTTAAACCGGTAAAGTTTATATATTGATTTCACACAGAGCAGTCCTTCTTAATGGAAAGTTTCTTTCAATCCATTTAAAAAATTCAACTATGTACTAGATAGCTGAAAAACAACCACGCTACCCCAAAAAACAACTGGGTCACAAAACGATTCGTTCTGGGAGCTTCTCTCAAAAGAAAATTGACTGGTAAAACTTACTTCATCACAGAAGCTTCGGTAAGGAACTCTTGCGCGGCTCTGGCAGGATCCTTCTTCGTCTTCACCGCCACTCGCCGTCCACCTTTCTTCAATGTCGCGAACAAAACATCTCCAAATTCGCCTTTCCCGATTGTTTCACCAAAAATTATGTTCTTGGCGTCAATTATGAGTCCCGCTTGTCTGAAAGCCTGCAGACTGTCGGCACGAGGAACACTTTTTTGTAGCTGAGTACAAAGACCATCGGCGTCTTGTTCATAATGCTCTATCAAACTCTCAAGGTCGTCGAAGAAATCGATGTTGTCAACTGTCATTCTTCCTTGCACAATTTCCACACGGTAGTATTGGATTTCCCCTTCGAAACTAACGCACAGCGTGTAGTCACCGGGGAAATTATTGGACTCCCGCACCAAGAATAATCCATCTTCACGGGGAACCAGAAGTTTTTCTGCTTCTTCTCGTGAGATATTCCCATGAAACCACGACATGGCTCACGAACTAAGGCGAACAGCCTCACGAAGCATTCGCGTCACGCATTCCCTGCAGAAAAAATACATGGCTCCATTATGATATCGATCTTAGACTTCAGGCTAAAAATTGCAGATCGGACTTCAGCATCCCCTTCCACTACTTCATTCGAGCACATCCGACCAACATCAATTCAAAATTCAAAATAATCCTTTCCGCGGATCAATATTAGCACAAGAGAACAAAGATTTCGAAAAAATTAAGAAAGAGAGGAAGGCATTTTTTCGCTTCGATAAAATCCAACGCAGAGAGCTGTCCGTCATCTTAAGAGCATTTCGAAAACGAAGTCAACTTAAACATCAGCCAAATCGTATTCCCATAGAATCACATGTTTATAACGATCAGCAGGTCGCAAAATACAAGAAGACAAATGATTATTCACTGAATTTGGATGATGCTGGGGTTCGAGACAAAATGCACCTTGACGTTCGTACAGCACTCCACCTTTTCCCAGTCTTGAACTGGGCAAAAAATTTCCAGTATAAAACTGGACACCGGGAAGTGTCCCGGATACGTGAAATTGTATTTTTGTACGCGGATGAAAAACAGTTGCATAAGGTTTTAGTTTTTCGTTCATAATGGGGCAAAAGTTGTCGTCATAGCCATCAGCTGGGATCTTTTCCTTCAACTCAGTCATCGATTGCAGATCATATTGGCCTTCAACTTGAAGTATTTGTCCAGTTGGAATGAGGGACTCATCAGTCGGCGTACGTTTATCACAATACAATTTCACATGATGACACAGCAATTCAGTTCGTCCAGCGTCGTGCCCCGCAAGATTGAAATATGCGTGATTCGTTAGAGAGAGCGGGGTTGGGGCATCAGTAGTTGCGTCAAAATAAATCTGAATGCTTCGAGGAGAATGGAATGAATATTCGACACTGACAAAAACATTGCCCGGATAACCCTGATCACCATCCGGACTTTTCAAATGGAACTTGACTGAATCACGCAAGATTTCGGAGGACCAGTTTTTGCGACTAAATCCTTCCGGGCCCCCATGCAGGTGATTCTCCCCATCATTAACCGGCAGTTGAAACAACTTCCCATCAAGTATGAAAGCACCTGAAGAACATCATTCAAGAATGAATCAAGCAACTATCTATGAAACACACGAAATAGACACCTTTCTGAATTCTATTAGCAACGCGACCGATTGTAGCACCGAAATACGGAGAATCGTCCTTCAAGTAATCTTCGAGAGTATCGTGTCCAAGAACGACGTCAACAAGTTTCCCATCGGTACCAGGAATGTGGAAGTTCCTCACGCGAGCACCATAGCTTATGAGTTCCAACACAGCACCAGAAGTATTTTCTATCATCCGAATTGCTTTAACCTCATCTCCGTTACATAACCGACCAAAACACTCTTCGGATATCGTAACATTTACCATTGCTGATTTTCTTGCGAAATCCAATACGAATCCACAACTCAACTGCGAAGGGAGTCAAGAATAAATGATCAGCCTCCCGAGAAATCTTCGCGATAAACTGCCTCACGAGATGGGAATTCCCTTTCTTTCACCTTTTAAACAATAATTGTTCGGCCAACAGACATTGAGACACACAGACACCCGCACAGGTAAATTGCGGAGCCTCCCATATGGACGACATTGTTACTACTTGACAGAGCTCAATGAAGTCTGACAAAGAAATTCAATGAAGTACAATTTATCCAAATTATGTACAGTATCACTTACAATTATGTACACCTGTATCTACTATGTAACTCTTCCAAATTTCAGTGCCTGTCTTCTACAAATGCACAATACTAAAAAGTGTTAATGTCCTTCACATGAATGATGCATCTGAAATTAGTGCAATCACTGTATTGTACATGGCAAGAATGCAATAGGTTTTCTTTTTGTATAAAGTAAAAATGATTCTGCATGGGCTATTACACCTTTCGAACTGGTGCCAAAGTCAATAACTCTTAACTATGCTATTGACATCAAAATTAGGTCTCAGCTTCAATTCAAATATTCCTATTTGAGCCATTAAAATGCTTGAAAGTCGGCTGGGATAGGGGCAAACATTTGACAATTATCACATTTGCCTCGAGGAAAAGCAGAACAGATCAAGGTACAGAGTTTTTCTACACCGGACAATTTACTCAGCATATTAATTTTACTGGACTTGTCAAGTAATGCAGCATATTTGGAATCCTCCCAAATTTCCCCAATACCATTCCACTCAAAAGTACAGTACATCAGAAGAGTAAGTCTATAGGCTTATGCACATTCGCTGATTCCTGGAAATAATGATCTTGACTAAAATCCATGCAATAAAGCAGATTGAATGGCTTCGTTGAGAACTAAAATAATTACTTTGCCAGATACAGGGCAACAACCAAAAAGATCTCAACCTGAGATGATGCTCAAAAGTAACAATATAATGATTAGAATTGTGTAAAATGGCATCTTCCCAACCAAAAGCAGCTTCTTCAAGCACTGTTCTTAAATGGCTAACATTCATGGAATAACTACTTACCCACAAGGCATGATTTGAATCCCATCTATTGGTTTCTTTAAACAAGATACGTTGAAAAATGTTTCCCAGCAGCGATTAATTGATAGCTTACTGTGAGAAACCCTTGCGAACCATAGTATGATGCATAATTTAAAATAACTCCACTACCTGTCATCACTTGAGTTCCAATCGGGACAATAATCAAGTGAAGTAATAATTTAGCCTAATTTAAAATGTACACTTTCCTTCGCCAATCAGGCATTACAATCATGCTCTGAGACTTCCAAATTGTCCCAAATGACGCATCATATCATCCTTGGAGCAGCGCGATCAAGTTCGAACAAAACATACGATTTTCCCAGTACGTTCAATGTGATTGAAAAAAAAAAGAAACCAACACGGATTGGTGGGATGTGGAAAAGCATACGAAGTGACCAATCCAATACCCATTTTACAGACATTCCTAGATTGTTTGCTCACGGGAAACCGTCTCACAACGCTTCATTGCACAAGACGCATGAATTCCATAGGTATTCTTCACATGTCAAAGATCCGATACCCTTCTGTAGCTCACAGAAGTCCGACGAACACCGATAGCCGTGAAACGCATGTCACAAAAATAACGGCTCGTAGTACAGTGATCTACGTGTTTTTAAAAACAGTGAGAACTTGATCCCCGGTTTGCACACCCACAGACCAGCCATCAGGATTTAGTATTTCTTATTAAGTTGTGTGACGAAGTGAGAAGTCTGATTCGTACTCGCTCCGAGTGCGAAATGGAGACTGCAGCCATCGCATTTTTCGGGAAAGTCAAGACTGCATGCAACATTACATACAACTTTCAAGCTACTAGACAGTTCGAATTTTTGAAACCATGAACAGTTCAAAACAGAAATCTTTATTTCGCAGCCAGTCAGAACATGTCCCTGTCGTCGCCACGAAACCTCAGAAATCCGTTGAACCTCACCTGAAAGGTAATAATACAATAAGGATATCGGTCAACACATCGTCAAGGCCATTATGCCCAATTAAATGTGGAAGTAATAATAATTCCAAATATAAACGGGCTGATCAGTCAACGAATTCTAAATCAATACGTACCTTAGCCTTCTAGCTTCACGTTCAGATTCGAGCAACGTGAGCGTGTCTCCGACGCGAACAGGGCCCTTCACATTGCGGATGATGGAACGCGATGATTCGTCAAGGAACTCCACCTTCACTTGGGTGCATTGACCTTGGGAGCCAGTTCGGCCAAGAACTTTTACAACCTGCAAAATCAAATTCCAGGATTAAGGAGCAAACGGCCAGTATGCATTGCAAATATCAAACTCACGCGAGCAAGCTTGATCCTGTCCATCTTGATTCGGCTGAGCACTTGATTTAAAAAGCAAGGAGTTTACAACGCTGCAAAAATTTGAAGAAGTTAAATGATCTTACAGGATTCCATTAACATGCGTAGATACAATTTCTTTCAAATCGCGTAAAACAGATATTTCACATCCAATAAGGTTACGTTAAAGCGTCGTTACTTCTGGACGTCATTCTAACGTAGACCATTTAGCGGAACATTGAACAAAATCATTTTCACAGCATCATGCTAGTCATTCAACGGACGAATATCCTCGCAGGGTGCTCACGAAGCTTTCGGCGGAAACAGACTACACACACTAACCGGAGTAAAATGGCCTCCGCGAAATGTGCGGAATGTACATACGGCCTTCGACTAGGCTAAGGAATCGGATCTGATCCTAGCAACGGCTTTCAACTGATTCAAATTTATGAAAGTTTAAGACGCCCTTTCCGGTTTGAGCCAACGAGAATAGGAACACAACTTCAACCACATGCACGAATGGGGTGATTACGGCACAGGTGTTACACTACACAGGAATATTGCCCCAGAGAGTGTCGTTGTTACACCTGGAACAATTGAAACCAACTTCATCATCCATACGGATAGATTTTAATCACACACAGTCTTCTCCTGATACGCGACACACAAGCAATCTAACGATGTCTTCCTTGTCGGATTGTTCCCTGCGATGAAACGCCGACTCGCCGGCGGCCATGACAAGAAACGGCTCTTTCGAAAAAACCCACAACGGCGGGAAATTTGAATGCGAGGCTTTAAATGAACGCAAATGCTGTTTATAGTCATAACCCATGATCGGAAAACAAGTAGGAGAATATTTTTTCCCACAACGAAGTCGACAAATTTCTACAAGCTGGCCAATTTTCAAGTACAAAAACCTGCACAAAATATGAATTTTCAGAAAGCTGCAATTATATACTGTAATGTATAGCTTGCGTATTACTGTCATACGAGTATAGAGAACAATACAGTATTTCTTCTGTTGATAGTTTTTTCGTTGTCCGCAGGACTGCTGAACTTGCTGTGCATGACATTTCCAGCAGGTGTTCTAATAATATATACGTGGATAAGGAAGAGAACAGTTATGTTGAACGCGAAGTAGTCATTATAGACGAGAAGTGAAACCATTTTTATGCAGGTGTCAACCAGCAGTTTTATTAAAAAAGAAGAAATCTTCACAAACATTTACGGAATGAAAAAATGGAAGAATTTTCTGTTAATGTTCTTGATTGTTCTGATACTTTCCCCGGTTCGCATTACTTCTTCTGCTGCTGGCGTTATCTGCGGGTCTCTTCGAATTTCCTGACGTCCTTTCTTCGACAGATTTGCTGCTGGTTTGCACTCCCAAAATGAGATCTTCTTTGCTTTTGTTCCACGCGTCGAGTGTTTCATAGCTGAAGGCGGGTCGCTTTTCGTCTTGCTTCCTTTTTTCATGTTCAGAAATACTGCTGCTGGTAACTGCTTCTTCGTGACGCTTTTTCAGAGGTTTGGAATTTAATTTTGAAATTTCTTCACGCTGTTCAATATTGCTCTCAGAGTGAGTTCTTCTTTTTTCAACTTCCTCGTCATTTCTGGTGAAGGCTTTATTGTGATTGGCTTCACTATCAGCAGCAGCAGCAGCAGCTTCTTCGTCGACAGGATTGCGGTGCGAGTTCGAATCCCGTCTGACCTCAAAATTTTTATCGCCTCCTACGTCGTCTTTCGTATAGTCTTTTTGAGACTTTTTCCGGGATTCAGTGTCTTTTTCTTCGTCAGTTCTCTTTCGCGAACCTTCAGAACTTTGTTTCTTGGACTTGACTTCATCATCATCATTGTTATTCGGCCTTTTCCTACTCGGCTTCCGCTTTTGTTCCGCAGCCTCATGATCGTCTTCAACTTCAGTTGACGATTCGTGTCGATTTTTATTCTTCCCCTTTTGCTTCCGCCTTTGGTTTCCTTTGCTTCTCTCGCGAATTTCCTCGTCGTCTTCTTCCTCTTCTTCTTCTTCTTCTTCGTGGTGATGTTTTCTATTGTCGTAGTTTTTTCTGGCTTGGCGAGATTTCGACTTGACTTTGGGGGATGATTCGTCGTCAGGAGTTTCTGATTTCGGCTTCTTTCGGTTCGAATCATTCGTCACTTGACGACGTCCCTTTGATTTTTGTTTGCTGGCGTTTGCAGAACGTTTGCTGCGACGTCTGCTGAAAAGTTATAAAATTATAATGAGGTTAATGAATATGAACTTACAATCTTCAATGACAAGAATTAAAGTCTGTGAGTAGTTTTTAAAATGAAGGAATCTCAAGGACTTACTTGGCAAGATCATTTTCTTTGGGAATCTCCGCCTTTTTCGAACTGTGGATCTCAATAAATCGTCCGTTCTCGAAGCTAAACTCAGTGGGTGAGCATACCTGAGAACAAAGAAAAATTTGGAACAATATAATGACATTAAATTTGAAATTTTCTCAAAGAAGTATGTGCGGTTGATGTGGAAAAGGAGAGAAATATCCAGAATTCCAACAAGTGGCGCCTGCGTAAGAAAAGGTGAATTATTTATGAAACTTCTCAGCATGAATCCTGAAAAATTGATTTAGGGTATGATTTAATGTATGGGCAATATTGTAACTTTGGAAGAATGACACAATTCTTCTACATGCTCAAGATTTCGACACTTAATGGGGACGCCGATAATTTTCTTAAATTTTCCTCAAAGTTTCTCGCCCTTTATACACACAATACAAAAATTGAACGCTGTTTATGTATCATTTCCAGATTTTAATTTATTCGTCGTCCATCTTTCCTGTTCTTTTGACATGAAGTTCATGATCACCGCCTGTTCCCAAATTTTCTGAATAACAGTCGAGATTTTTTTATTATTTGTATATGAATTTTTGAATAATTGAGAATTAATTTACCTTTCTGAGTTTGTTGACAACGCAAGATTCCAAAGCGCGGACGCGTTCAGCCAAAGATTCATGCTCTCTGTGTTTCTGATGAAAAGCTTTCTTGCTGCAACGTTTCACCACGAATCTGATGAATCTTTCCTGGTTTCCATGGTGCTGAGGGATTGCAGCTGTTTGTCCAACAAGAGCCGTTTGTTTACCATCGCTGGAGGAATTCGCAAAGTCGAAGAATAAACAGAGCAGTACCAGAGTCGCGAGCAGATCGCACTTTATCAGCATTTTGTCGTCTAAAGGAATCTGCGAAGGGAGTTTTTTTTTGTGGTCACGGAATTGTCAGTATAAGAAATCAAAAAGTTTTAATTCAAACAAAATTTCGTTTTCTTTTATTCGAAAATGGAATTTTATTTCTGCTTTACTACCGTACTTTTGTTATTTAATTTTTATATGCTTCGAGTGAGTCTGTCGCATTTCTATGACTATGTACATTTTCAGCCTCTACATGTTGCAGAAATAAATTCATTCATACTTCATAGGAACAAGGCTTTTAAAGTCAATGTTTGCACCAAAAGCTTTTGCATCATTGGGATAAGAATCTGGCGTGAAAGTTTTCCAGATTCTCATCAACAAAGAAAATTTAGTTTTAGAAAAGTTTGAATACATCAAGATTTGTCAATCAGGTCAATTTTTATATGATGAAAAAGTTGGAGAACATCTTCAGCTTCAAGTTAAGATGTTGCGGGATTTTTCAAGCGTAAAATTTGTGGATTTATTTGCTTTGGAAATATTAGCGTTGGGAATTGCACTATAGGCAAAGCATGTTTTCTTTGTTGATTTTATTTCTTTTTGCAAGCAAGTTTTTATTGCCCAATGCAAGATTGTATTTGGTGATTGTGTGTGTGATGGTTGTCTTCATGGAACCTGTGATGATAAAATGATGAAGTCTTCTTTTAGCATCCAAGGAGTGAGGATGCTCCAGTTTCTCTTATTTTTGCAGTCATAATGTAATTTTGCACTTTTAAAATTAAATTCCCTTGGAGGCTGGGTAACTGCCTCAGCACTCAGATGTCTTTTGCGTGCATCTGGAATTTTTTTTAATGCAGCTTAAAATCTGTAGTATACACATTGCATCAATCTGTATCAATTCTGTTTGGAAATGTTTAATTTTTGCGGGAAAGGTTTTGATTTGACCAAAAATTAAAAATTTAGCACAATACAGTTTGAACAAACTTCCACCATACAGTAATAGTATTTCAACACATCATCAGCTGACAGCAGCAAGTTGCAGCCAGCGGATGAAACTGCGCACTGAACCGACCCGGAGCTCGGATACCAGGTTTCTATGTAAAAATATATAGGCCGAAAAGTCGTGTTCTCCTTCAACTCTTTGGAGGCCACCACACCTTTGTGTCTGTGTGTGTATCCACTGCTGGTCCTTTATTCTTCTCTCTCTCTCTTCCCCCATGGGTTTCGTGGGGCATCATCGCTGTGAACCCAGTATATCCTGGATATATCCAGGAAAAGAGAGTGAGGATCCAAATAGCCCATTCGTGTGCTGAGCCCAAGCACTGCTGCATGCTGCATGCAAGTTAAACTAAACTAAAAAATTACTCATTGTCTTTTTATTTTAGACCGTCCTTGCCTGTTATGGGTACTTCCTGGGGTTCTGAATAAGGACTACACAATTTCATGAAGGACTTTCCAGAAAAACCAGCAGCTTTCTTGCTTTAGTACCATAGAATATATTTATTGCATACAGCGGTTTAAAAATGCATTTTTCCCAAATCATTAATAATATATTTATAAAGAAGGAATGGCTCCCTTCAGAAAATAATCAGCGGATTTTGCGAATGCGCTAAAATATTTGGGCAGGAGTTCACAGTTTCACAGCATTCACGCGAATTCTAAAAAATTGAGTCTTCGGAAGGACTTGAAATTCGTATTGCAACAATGTTGTTGGAGATTCAAAAATTAAATGTGCTATCCGCAAAAAATTATAATATGCTTTTCCCATAATTTTGAAATTACAGGTTATATTTCTCTCAAACTTCAATGAAGATTACAATTGTAAAATTAAACTCGGTAATATAACAGCAAATAAAAATATTGTATAAGTAAAATGTTTTTCTGCGGTCGATTATCAAATGTTACACAAAAATTAAAATTTTTATTCTCCATTATATTAAAATTACGTGTTGCAAGTCAAATTTTAAAGAAGAATAAAAATGTAAAATGAAATGCGGAAATATCACAGCAAATGAAAAGAAAGGAAATTTAACCTTTTGTGGCCAAGTTTCGCAAAATTATTTCCCATTTTATTTCTAACCCAATGAGGGCCATTTAAAACTGTAAAATTTAGAATTTTGCAGCGTCCAAAAATGTTTAGATTAAGTTTAGAATTTAGACTTAAAACATATCTGTGAATGGTGTGCAAAGATATGAAAGGACAAGTAAATGAGGAAAAAAATCAACCGACAAAACAACAGTGTGGAAATCTGAAAAAATTTGGAAGTAGTCAGAGCAATTTCAGGTAAATGTCTAGTGAAATTTTTAATATTTCGAAAATTTTGGGTACATAGCAAAAGACAACTTTGGAATGAGTCCTCAACTAATTACCCGTCAGAAAAAAATTATCTCATCCTCATTGCGTCCTGCTTTGGCAGAACTATATACAAAATCACAAAATTTTGGAGAACATTTTTATATCGGAAAATAAAATTTTACCGTATACTTCAAGTATAAGCGTCGATATACTCAATCCAGAAATAAGGCAATGAAATTGATTTCATATTCGGAAAAAAACTTTTACATTTTTTTTTACCGTTCTCTGAAGCGAATGAAAAATTGTGATTGTTGGTGCGGATTCAAATTTAATATAAGTTGTCATTCTATTTCAGGAACAAAACTCACCTTCAAACCATAAATTTCACTCGTCGGTCAATCAATCTAATTTTAGATGGTTTCTCTCAACTCGTCTTATTTCTAGGAAACGTGATTCCTTATAAAGGAAGTACATCTTGTACTCTGTCCTTTTCTCTTGCGGAAATGTCACATGAATGATTCGCATTTGTCCATGAAAAAAAGGACGAATGGAAAACAAGTGCGTAAAATGGAAGAACAAACGATTCTCTACCACGTAACGTCACGACGAATCCCAAACAAATACAACTGCATTGCATGTCATAAAACGAGCGTTTTTGTCGTTTCCTGCTGTCGATACATCAAAGTCGTGATCACTGTCGAGTGTCGATCGAAAAGTATCGTCGACTTCCTGGAATTGCAGTATTTCAGGCTGGGCATCCCCTGGCATACACGATAAATATAAATTCCAAAGTATGGCGTGGACAATCATCATAAAATGTTTCTTCAAAATAAACTGTCTGTCACGGATGTAAAATAAAAACGCAAAACTCTTGCTTTATTTCACGAGAGGCATCACGGTGCGGTTCAAGTGTGCAAAAAATAAAACAACAAATACACACATTCACGCTGAAAAAATGCAAGCATTTTCCAGTCAATCGTTGGGTAACCATTTCTTTGCTTAAAATAAAGCAGGCAGGAATAGATTCAAAGTTTTTGTGCCAAAAGTTGGTTTGAAATGTAAAAAAAAAAAAAACACAAGAGAAGTTCCAAGCAGCACTCGTCGGGGTTTGCATGGATGTCGTCATCATCATCGACATCCTTGATTGCGTTGCCCAGTTATTTTCGAAAGGTTCTTTTTCCTGTTGCAAAAATAGTTTCTCTGTCAATTGCAGGTTGTCCCTCAAAGCTGGGTGTGTCGAATCTCGCTCATTTTCGGCAGCGACTGAGTTGGCCCGTACTGGTACTGGCTGACTGTTCGTAATGACTGGTACATGCTGCAAAATATAGGAGACAAGGCACTCATTTCTGCTCTATTTGGTCAATAAAAATAAATTTAAATGAGGTTAAGGGGGCCAAAAACAACTTTGGGGTTCAATAACAGAGAAAATTCGCTTCAGTGCACCGGAGTTTTGACATGGAAATGCAAAACATCAATATATAAAAAAAATAAAAAAGATTTACGCAGTTCTGGAAAGCCTATGTTCAAAATACAAATTCGACGCAAAAATTGGATACGAAAATTTTGTCAATTCCAGCAATCAAAAATTAAGAGAAACGCTAAAAATCTTAAAAAGTTATTACTTCTGCCGTTTAAATTCAATGTAAGAAAATTTGAAAAGTTCTAAGCACTGGTGTACATTATTTTCAAAATAGAAGAAAATTTGAATGCCATAATGCTTCACACCAAGGGATATTAATGATAAAAAAAAAAGTTTCACAACAGCTTGTTGACTTCGGATACTTTTTTTTACTTTGTCCTAATGTTATTGCGAAGTTATACCCAGCAAAAATTTCAGATTGCCGCCTGAGATGGCGGCTATTTTTACGCGTATCCTGGCCGTTTCAGGTGGTGGCCAAACGGTTTTGGCTAAACAGTAGGGATCTGTTTTCCTGACGCGGTCAGGATGGCGTAAAAAACGTTTTTAGTTGACGCTTTTGAAAGCGTCAGAGGCTGACGCTTTCAAAAGCGTTTCTTACGCTGTTAAAAACGTTTTTCTGTGACGCTCTTGAAAGCGTCAGCTTCTGACGCTTTCAAAAGCGTTTCTTACCCTGTTGAAAATGTTTTTGTGTGACGCTTTTGAAAGCATCACATTATTTTGACTCTTTCAAAAGCGTTTTTTACACTGTTAAAAACGTTTTTGTTTGATGCTTTTGAAAGAGTAAAAATAACTTATTGTGACTCTTTTAGAAGCATATTTTATCCCTGTAAAAAACGTTTTTCTGTGATGCTTTTAAAAGCATTATTGTAATTTTATTATAGTAACTGCTGTAATGTTTATTACAACAAGAAATTGCTGTAACATGATTGTAAAGAGCAATTTATGTGTTACTGGCAATTGCAGAATACAACATCGTGTTAACACTGCCTTTACTTTGTTGCAACATCGTGTTAACACTGCCTTTACTTTGTTGCAACATTGTGTTAACACTGCCTTTACTTTGTTGCAACATTGTTGGCATGCACACTGTTGTGTGCTGTAATTAAAATGAATATGTATTATTTGCAATATGGTGCATGAATGCATCAATTGTGTATAGTCC
>CAJPEX010000491.1:35232-79892 GCA_905338405.1 Notodromas monacha
CCCAGCAAAAATTTCAGATTGCCGCCTGAGATGGCGGCTATTTTTACGCGTATCCTGGCCGTTTCAGGTGGTGGCCAAACGGTTTTGGCCAAACAGTAGGGATCTGTTTTCCTGACGCGGTCAGGATGGCGTAAAAAACGTTTTTAGTTGACGCTTTTGAAAGCGTCAGAGTCTGACGCTTTTAAAAGCGTTTTTAACCTAGTCCAAAACGTTTTTCCATGACGCTTTTGAAAGCGTCAGAGGCTGACGCTTTCAAAAGCGTTTCTTACGCTGTTAAAAACGTTTTTCCGTGACGCTTTTGAAAGCGTCAGAGTCTGACGCTTTCAAAAGCGTTTCTTACGCTGTTAAAAACGTTTTTCCGTGACGCTTTTGAAAGCGTCAGAGGCTGATGCTTTCAAAAGCGTTTCTTACCCTGTTGAAAATGTTTTTGTGTGACGCTTTTGAAAGCATCACATTATTTTGACTGGTGTTAACACTGCCTTTACTTTGTTGCAACATTGTTGCAACATTGCAAGGTTGTTGCACACTGTTGTGTTGACATTAATTTTACTTATACATAATAAACGTTATACCACGTACTTACGTAGTTAACACATATCAGGGTACATAAAATTTTCTGAAATGTTCAAAAGAGTATTTCACGTTGTACCAGTGTTGTGTTTTGTGTTGTAACATTGTGATAACAGTGTGTAACAGTGGTTGTAACAGTGCATGTAATGCACAAAAGTGTTGTAACACTGTGATAACAGTGTTACAACAGTGGTTGTAACAGTGCATGTAATGCACAAAAGTGTTGTAACACTGTGATAACAGTGTGTAACAGTGGTTGTAACAGTGCATGTAATGCAAGTGAAATTTAAAATTTCATTTACATTTGTTTCCAAAGTGTTTTCAACAGTTATTGTGTGGCATTTCAACAACATTGCAAATAAATGTGTGGTAACAGTGTTAATATTTACAATTTTTAGTCTTAGAATAAAGAAATGCTTTCTGAGTTAGGACACATCCCAGTGTATTACTTAGAATTTTGATCTATTGCAGTGTATCATCCAAAAAGTAAATGTAATACTACTGTATTGCTTATTATTACACATTGTTATGTTGTGTATTCATTAATTTGAATCTTTCCATAGCTGTAATGTTTATTGCAACAAGAAATTGCTGTAACATGATTGTAAAGAGCAATTTATGTGTTACTGGCAATTGCAGAATACAACATTGTGTTAACACTGCCTTTACTTTGTTGTAACATTGTTGTCATGCACACTGTTGTGTGCTGTAATTAAAATGAATATGTATTATTTGCAATATGGTGCATGAATGCATCAATTGTGTATAGTCCCATGTATTTTAAAAGACTTTACAAGTTTTCTCATAAAGTGCAACATGGTCACAACACAAAAAACATTGTGTTAACACTGCCTTTACTTTGTTGCAACATTGTTGGCATGCACACTGTTGTGTGCTGTAATTAAAATGAATATGTATTATTTGCAATATGGTGCATGAATGCATCAATTGTGTATAGTCCCATGCATTTTAAAAGACTTTACAAGTTTTCTCATAAAGTGCAACATGGTCATATCACACAAGTGTTGTAACATTGTGATAACAGTGTGTAACAGTGGTTGTAACAGTGCATGTAATGCACACAAGTGTTGTAACATTGTGATAACAGTGTGTAACAGTGGTTGTAACAGTGCATGTAATGCAAGTGAAATTTAAAATTTCATTTACATTTGTTTCCAAAGTGTTTTCAACAGTTATTGTGTGGCATTTCAACAACATTGCAACAACTTGCAAATAAATGTGTGGTAACAGTGTTAATATTTACAATTATTAGTGTTAGAATAAAGAAATGATTTCTGAGTTAGGACACAGACCCAGTGTATTACTTAGAATTTTGATCTACTGCAGTGTATCATCCAAAAAGTAAATGTAATACTGCTGTATTGCTTATTATTACACATTGTTATGTTGTGTATTCATTAATTTGAATCTTTCCATAGCTTTAATGTTTATTGCAACAAGAAATTGCTGTAAAATGATTGTAAAGAGCAATTTATGTGTTACTGGCAATTGCAGAAAACAACATTGTGTTAACACTGCCTTTACTTTGTTGCAACATTGTGTTAACACTGCCTTTACTTTGTTGCAACATTGTGTTAACACTGCCTTTACTTTGTTGCAACATTGTGTTAACACTGCCTTTACTTTGTTGCAACATTGTTGGCATGCACACTGTTGTGTGCTGTAATTAAAATGAATATGTATTATTTGCAATATGGTGCATGAATGCATCAATTGTGTATAGTCCATAGTTATGACTACCAGATCCGCGCTGTGATGCTAGAGTTTCTGGCCAGAATTTCTGCTCAGGCCAATCACTGTTGTATGTTTGGCGCAGTTGTTATGGCTGTGGGCACTGAGTTGTGGGGTCCCGGTTCGATAGGGGACATCCAACGAACAAATAAGTACAGAAAGGAAACTCACACGCACACACACACACACAAATTGTACGACGATACGTGGGACGTAAGTGTTACGATCATGTCACATGACCGTAACATTTACGTGAGCTGCATAGCAGCCAAAAAAATTTTCTTGAAATAGTTTCACTGACGCCGTAGGGAACAGCGTCAAAAAAACGGGAATCTTGGCGGGAATACGGGGGGGCGCCCAAACCGCCAGGATAACCGTCAGGGGAAGCGGCAATCCTGTCCCCGTCTCTCCAGGCGGGTATAATACCCACTTTTTATGGTCTCAGTGGCCGCCTGGATAGACGTCCACCCTGGACGTCTATAAGGCCGTTTTTAGTGCGTAAACCCTAGCGGTTTACGCCCAAATTATTTGCTGGGAGACGCCGTAGGGAACAGCGTCAAAAAAACGGGAATCTTGGCAGGAATACGGGGGGGGGCGCCCAAACCGCCAGGATAACCATCAGGGGAAGCGGCAATCCTGTCCCCGTCTCTCCAGGCGGGTATAATACCCACTTTTTATGGTCTCAGTGGCCGCCTGGATAGACGTCCACCCTGGACGTCTATAAGGCCGTTTTTAGTGCATAAACCCTAGCGGTTTACGCCCAAATTATTTGCTGGGTATGCCACAGGAAAAAAAACACACACACAAAATTATCCTGTTTCTGATTACAAATTATGGTTCTTATATATAAAGAAATTCTTTTACATTATACAAATAGCTTGATTTCTTCAAGAAGTAAAAAATTTAGAAAAATACAATGCATAAATTCTTCCAAAAACCTTGGAGTAGTGTTTGTATCTCAAGCCACTGTCCAGATGTCGAAGGCAATTTTGCTCAGTTCTGTGTGTCTCTAAGTGGAATCATTCATCATATGTAGGGGTGTCCGCATGTTCGGGTCCCACTGCACCTTATAATTTTGGCCAAATTTTGAAGACTCGTCATCCAAAATCACTCAAGATGCTGTTCCCGTAAACGAAATGAATCTACATCCCAAAAAATGTTTACATCCCACAACCAGTAAATACAACCATTCAAATATAAAGATAATAACTAAATAAGCATTGAAACGTTGCTTTGGGAGGAGGACTATTATTTCTCTTCCGAATTTGCTTAATTCAAAGGCGACGTAGGAAGGTGCAAATTTTTTTTTTCGTGTTGAATGACATTTTTATTGATGAAATTGAAAAAGAGACACATAAATAATCGTAAAAATAATTACGCCTTACAGCACCATTTGTTCATCACCAGGTGAAATTTGTGCCCAGCAGAGAAGAAAGATGATGGATCGCATTCTAGACTTGACTATACAAAACACCCCGAGGATGAGAAAAGCTACGGAAGAGTCATAAAACATCGAGCGGATCGTAAAACAATCAACGAGTGAAGGATTCACGTGGTGATCATCAAATCCTTTCCTTCACTCCTTTTTTTTTTTTTTTAAAGAAGCCACCGAGCATACAGGCGGGTATAATACCCACTTTTTATGGTCTCAGTGGCCGCCTGGATAGACGTCCACCCTGGACGTCTATAAGGCCGTTTTTAGTGCGTAAACCCTAGCGGTTTACGCCCAAATTATTTGCTGGGATAGCATTTTAACTGATTTTGAGCCGAACAGAATTTACTGTTCAGTATACTTGCTCCTAAAAAGTAATCTCTCATGGCGTTTTAAATGGTTTATAATCGCATTTTTGATGAAATTGAAATGTTGAAAAAATAATCTCACATATAAATATAAGAAGATACATCATTTTAATTTATTTTGAGCCGAACAGAATCAACCGATCATTATTTGCTCCCGCAAAGTAATAATCACTCATGGCTCCCACCACTAATTTCTTAATTTTTTTTTTTTTTTGCTGCAAACCCCAGTTTTCTGCCTTGATTTTGCAGGAAAAAAAAAGGTCCACGTGGTACTGGGGTAAATGTAGGTATTTTTGGATGCGGACTTTTGTGCTCGTGGCCCCGATTATAAGAGTTCAGTGGGGAATTTTCTGTAACGATTTTCCCCGGAAAATGAAGCATTCAAAAGTTGGACGTTACGCAATAAATCTCATACTGTATATATATCCAGGACTTGAATTAAACACGATAGTTCAAAAAGTAATTGTCTTATATATATGGAGCCAGGGAAGGTCATCTACATTTTCATGGGGGTATACGATTCAGAAAGAGATTTAAAAGTTCTGCTACCAGCACCAGCTGATTTAAGTGTTCGGGTTACAACTTTTTAAAACTCACGAACTATAGGAAAACTATTATTTTGAAGTCTCACTAATTTATAGTTTCCAAAAAAATAGGTGCTTTAAAATATGAGTCGATAAAATCGAGATTTCAAGAGAGCTTTTCAGCCTTGGATCAAGCAGCTGATTTTTTTGCATGCATATAAGCTCTCTTGCTCCATCAAGAAAAATACGTGCTACTAGCGTCTCTCTGTTTTTGAGTGAAAAATCCAAAACCCAGCAAAAAAAAGTGGGGAATCGTAAATATTTAGAAAGAGACCTAAACTGAAGTAGATCATCTTCATGTTCCTTTTCCGCTCTCACACAAATCCGGGATTTCCGTAGGACAAATTGTAAAGAAGCTTGTAATTTTATTTATAAACTGTAAATGTTGAATATTGCTAAAACTCGGATATTGCATGGATTTGCAGGCAAAGAACGGGGAAACTCAGGATTTCCGAAAGACACATTTCAGAGAAGTACTTATTTTAAGTTTTCATCTGTGCATTTTGATGAGGATTGATTGATTGGTCAGCATGATCAATCAATCAATCAATTAGAGTGATGAGGATAAAACTCTGATATCGCATGAATACCCTCGCAAATAAAAAAGAAAATTCAAGATTTCCGAAAGATAAATTTCAGAGAATTTTTTCATTCAATTCTAAGAAGAAAAAAAACGATGCTCGTTGATGAGGGTAAAACTCGGATATCCCATTAACTCTTGCGCAAAGAAAAGGGAAATTTAGAATTGCCAAAAGATGAATTGCGACTCCGTTTTCAGAGAAAATCTCTCGTCATTGCCGTCAGCTTTTATGTGACACTTTTTAATCTTCCGAAATTCTGCAACTTTCAAAATAAACCTAATATCTATCATAAATATGCTTCTAATTCAATATGTACGCATATTGTTGTGTACCAAAGCAATGCAGCACCAGCATCTGGCCGCAACCGGACAAGAAAACTTGCTGCATTTCTGAGGCCAGTGAGCCTTGCAAAAATCCTGTTTTTGCAAGACTCACTGAGCCTCACTCAAGGACAAGAAGTGGTTATCAATTCTTCAATTTTCCTGAAACTGGCCAATCCTGAACCATGAAGAAACCACCTGATTTCTTCCTGACCCAGTCCAAGCACCTGGGTATAAAAACCTTCATTCCCCTTTGAGAGGAGAAGTGAGAACCTAGCGTTAAAGGGCCTTTTAACTTTAATTCCTCATTCAATATTCTGAGCTAACCAACCAATCTTACAATTAACTCTGCCATTACAACCATTTAATTAACAGCCAAATGATTAACCCTTGGATGGCGGATGGTTATTTCCCATAGCAGGACAAAGTCGGATTATATTTGTATACTCCATCATTTTAAGTTTTTTGAAGGTCAGGAAAACCCTTCCAGGTGGGCTGAGGCAAAGTTGGGATTAATCCTAGAAAAGCAGGTATAGCCTCCCTGAGCATTTTTTTAATTTCCTGGAAATTTTTTTCTGAGCTCAGGGAAAAAAATGTCAGGATTTTTCCCGACTTTGCCCTTAACTACCTATTGTCATTTCTTTCTTCACCTCTCTGAGGTGCAACAAAAATTTGCAAAAATAGTCTGACTTTGCTGCCCAAGGGTTAACTGGGCAATGAGAATGAACTCCTCTGAAAAGAGTTTGAGTTTTTATTCAAAACTTGCATTCTGATGGCTGCAAAATTCAATTCCTTTGTCTGGGATCCAATGGACCCATGACACGCATGACACGTTCATACACGTCGTCATTTTGTCACTTTTGTGCACGTTTCCCTAATTTTTTTTCTTTCTTCAAAAACCCAAGTATATAGAGCAACTGAATGTGCCATAATATTCCCACAACAAGTTCGTGAAAACAGGGTATTCAAGTACACAAGCTAGTAGAAATGCGCAGAGTTACTTTCTTATACTTTACAGAACAAATCGTCCCTGATGAAAACCCTTGGTGGTCTGACGCCTTAATTTCCTGCCTTCAGATCAGACCTCCGCGGGAAGTTCATGATGAGGACACGGCTTCATATATATATATATATAATGTATGTAGTATAATATACGAGTGTTCATGTCATTCCTTCCTTGCTTTCAACTAATGGCCTCATCACCGGGGAACTTCCGGCACGTCAACCTCATATACACGACAAAGAACTATATATACAAAACGACCTATAATCGCAAGAACACTGAAAAGGTAATGCGAGCACGACAAAACCCCTTTCTGAAACCCTCTCTGTCCTTGTCCCCTGAGTCCGCAACCCGTACACAGCTATGCAACCGCTAATTTCCTTTCCCAACAACCCCCGCGCACCCCTTTCTAATATCTTCAACCAGATTATTATACTGGACAGGCGTGTGAATTGTAATTTGAGTTCCGAGCAGCATGTTATTTTCCGCCTTTTTTATTTAATATAAGCATTCCATGGAGAAAATGAGAGAATTCGTGCATTTCACCATCTTGTTACGATTTAATTTGAGGGAAAAAAGTCTGCGCCTGTTGATGATGAGGGTGAAAACTCGGATATCTTTTGAATTCTTACAATGTGAAAATAAGTGACCTATCTTCTTAAAAATAAATAAATAAAAGGGGATGAATAATACAGTAAATTTACGGTAATTTGCCGTCCATAACGCGCAATAAACTTGTCTTCAGATAATTTTTTATGTTAATAAATATCGTTCCATTCTCACGAGGAACCTTGTCTTGCAGTTACCAAAATTTGCTCCCAAATCTTGCAGCATCTTTGTAACTTGTACAATCAATAAAAAAAATAAGTTTGGATATAAAAAAAAGATCGTGAACATAATTATGAAGCGTTTTATTCAACAGTTATTCTGTATAAAATTGATCAAGGATTTATTTTTGAAAAAAAAAACCTTTTTCGCAAGCTGATGAGAAAATATACATCTTCACACTACAGTACAATATTGAGAAAATACTGAACTAGCAACATACAGCCAAAAAAGGTTTTCAATATCGAATTCATCTATCGCATTAAAATAAATTTGAAGTACAATACATCAAAAAACTAGAACAACGTCGAAATATATGAAATAAAAGTTGAATAGTAGCTTCTCGATAATGTTCACAAATATCTAATCCCGAAGAAATGGATGTACTCGGGAAGCGAAATTCAATCGATTTTTTACTGCCTATTTTCGGGCCAATCTTATAAAATTGTTAACATTTTCGAGAATATTTCCAGAAAACGCAACGGCGGAGCAAAATCGCAGTTGCACAATACGCAAAATCGTCAAAGATGTTCAATTGGATTTTTTTTAAACTAAAAATTACTCCGCTCAACATTTTCAAATGAAGATTTTGTTCGAGAAATATGCCGTGAACCACGTTTGAAATTCGAAATACACGAGCAGGCAATTAAACAGCATTTCCGGATTTCGTCAGAATTTTGCAACGCCGAAAATCTCGCTCTCAAAGTCATCAGACGGACGGACGACGCGCGAAAAATGAAAAGAAAATATCATATCCGATTTTTTTTTTCGCGGAACTGCGGATGAAATGACAATCGGAAATGTCGACTCTGTCTGGCCTCGAGTGGAATCAAAGGATCGGAACTTGAAGAACACTTATTACCACGAGAAAATTCCTTGTCAAAAATTTCACGAATGCTTCACGAAAAAATTCACTAAATTTTAGGTAAAATAATCATTAATAATGCACCAAGTTCGCACTGCACTTCAACATACAGCGAATTGATTAAAATGAGTTTTCAGTTTCATACGACGAATAGTAAAATATACTAAGGCCAAGATTTTATCGATTCAAAAATATGTTATAGTAATGCATCATTTAAACTCAATTTCACAATAGCTATAGGGAGTGAAACTCGAATTGAATCTCAAGATTTTAAATTAAATATGTATGGTTTGTTGCGTAAGGGATCAATGCAAGGATTGTTTCAGCGTATACTCATGCTCATACAGCCACACCATGAAACGTACAGAAAATTTGACACCCGATTTTTAAAATATGAAGTACAGTACAGCACTGTACCGGCCGTACATTATCCAAAAAATATCCAGTCCCCTGTTTGAGCCCGTTGTTTGAATCTTGCACACTGAATTTGACTATGATTCGAGTATAAATGCATGCAAGTATTTGTCGATGTTTTCAAAACGTCGACAAATATGCTGCACATTTTGCGAGCATTTTATTTTTTAAACTGAAAGACAAGGTTCCTCATAAGAATGGACCGGTATTTAATAATGCAGTAAAATCAATTATCTAAAGAAAAGTGCATTGCGTGTTTTTGACGTCAAATTGCCGTGAATTTATATAAAGTATGTACCCCGTTTTATATTTTTTAAAGAGGCTACTTATTTCCACATCGTCAGCATATTCATACGATATCCAAGTCGTCACCCTCGTCAAGTAGTTTCTTTCTTCCTCAGATTAAATTGTAACAAGATGGTGAAATGCACGAATTTCCTCGTTTTCTCCGCGGAAAGCTTATACAGTATTACATAGGCGGAAAACAACAGGATGCTCGGAACTCAAGTTACAATTAACACGCCTGTCCGGTATATATCTGGTTGAAGTTACGTGTACTGTACTATAGAAAGGGGTGCGCGGGGGTTGTTGGGAAAGGAAATTAGCCCTTGCTATTTGGGACATGGACAGAGAGATGAGCGGAATTCCGACAGGGGTTGTTTTGCTCGAATTACCTCCTCAGAGTACGTGTTCCTGCTACTCGGGGTCGTTTTGTACAGTGTTCTCTGTCATGTAATGAGGTTGTCTATTGTCGGAAGACGGTACTTATGTATACTGATACTCACATGAATATACCGTATTTACTGAGTATACAACATTTTAACTCAGTCCATAAAATGATAGAGAGGCAACGAGGGGCAAAGGAACTCCGTTGAATGAAAAAATACGTGAAGCAAGTTTCCCCCAGCATGAGTATAAAACCTACTCATTCAATATGCAGCAGAGTACTTTCGCAAACTGTATAATCACGGAAACACTTTCCTCGATATAAGCCCCACGATGAGAATATCATATCCTTGCTTATACAATACCAGTTTGCAGTGTAATACAGTATTCCACTTCCGAATTTCAGACAACATTCCTCCATTTCGGAGCATCAGGAATATTTGCGAAATAAACCTCCTTTTTTCCTAGAGCTTTCGCGCATTTCATTGATAAATTTGCTGTTATTGATGTGCATTATTCGAATATCCCACAAAACGAGATCCCCCACTTTCGTCAGTCAAAATACTGTAACACAAATTCCGATCATAAAATTAAAATTTCAAGGTACACTACAATAAATGCGTTCCCGCACAACAACAGATTCACAAAACAAGAATTTCGAATTACGAATTTTTATAGGAGGGAAAAAGTGACTCGCGAGAATTTTAAACCGAAAACTGGTCATTTTTTGAAAATTTTTGAAGTAAAGAATCGGAATTTTTTCGTGAATTGTTGGAGATAAAAAAGAAGAGTTTCCTTCTTGCTTTTCTAGCATTGTAAATTTTTAAAATTAAGAAAAGTTCAGCGCACAATCACATCAGTATTACTTCAATTTCACACAAATAAATTTTATTTCCACAATTTAATGCTGAAAACTAGGTAAATAAGCTTTTTGTAATTGTTTATAATGACGTTTTGGAGACTGATAGCAAAAAAAATATTCAAAGAAACTTCAAGGGAAATCGCGTTTCGCACAATAAAAATTCTGCATAATTAAATGCATCCAAAAAAGGTGAATTATGTGCTGTGGACCCCCTGTATTTTATAAAATTATCAGAGAGAGCTTGAATAAAATGCCTCCAGCGCGATCATTTTTAGTCGGAGTTTTCTTGGGCATTGTTCACAACGGGCTAATGATTAGATACCCAACTGGCCAGCTGCAATGCCCCAGCAGCAGAGCACCCAACTCATTTACAGGGTTAAGGGAAGAGGAGGATGATTTAAAGCCGTTATTTACAAGCAGACGACCCTTCTGAATCCTAGCATCAAGCTCATAAACACATCACCGCTTTGACAAGAAAATTTCCTCCATGAGGAGGAATATATATATACGAAGACTTGACCCAGAATACGGGATCGCAGCTGCGAGAAATTAAGCCCTTCGCCGAATTAATGCGGCAAGTCGGCGCTTGATTCAATATTGAGGAACTCGGGATCCGTTCATCATGTTCGAGTTGGAGTGATCCCGGAGATCAATTTAGAGAAAACTCGCAGTAGGATAGGGGCTTCGCCTGGGTTTTCTGGGTTCTGGCAGCAGAGGAATTTCTTGACGGTCGGAATCGGTTACGGTGTCTGGCTCAATTTCCAAGAGGATCAAATACCGGCATATTCCCACACGTCAACAGCCTCACTTCAGGGGATTCCTTTTTTTCTTCTCTTTTTCGCATAGCTTTGCGCTATACGCATGATTCTTTTCTCTTTTCTTTCGTCCTACTTTATTTTCCCCGATTCCTGCTCAAGTCTTACCTCAGGTTCACGATGTTATACATTTTCTTTGTTTCATCATCTTACTCTTATATACTGCTGGCTTTCGGTGGTTTCAATAGAAATGCAATCCCCAGCGAAAATGCTCGGGGGGTGGGAGAAATCTCGGCTCAGGGAGAAATGCTGGACTTCTTTGTTCCACAAAATCATCCAGAGTTAAGCATTTCTACGTACATTTAAGCATTTTTCCCTCAAGATTAAAAGTATCAGGATGAAAAGTCTTGTTGGCAAACCAACGCAGAAACAGTTATATGTATATACAGTATAGAACAGCTATTTGTAAGCCTCTTAATTTTTATACTCGCGGCTGCTGAGCTGTCTCAAAATTGTATTTTCAAGGTGTGGATCTCGTTTGAAAACTTCAAAATAACGAAAATAAAGAATAAAAGCGTCACATAAACTGAAAAAATTCGAAGCCCGAGGAAAAATATTGACCGACGGCAAAATGCCGAGAATCTTCCGTCGTAAAAACCAGGAAATAATATCTATATAGGTCAGTTCCGCTGAGAAGTAAATCTGATGGAAAGCTAAATTCTTAAAGTTTTCTATAAAAGTATAAATTGACCATTCACTTAATGAATTCACAATTTGCAATTAAGCTTCTTCGGGGGAGATTTTTCTCGTTCATGAATCATTTGTATTATTGATGCATCCCTGTTAATGTGTTGCTAACAGAAATACTGAAAGGCAATTTGAAAAGTTTAAAAATGCCTGATCAGTCGAAATGCATGGTGCGGATATCGCTCAGAGGAATTTTAAAATTACTAACGAGGACAAATGCTGTATTTTACATCAATACAATCGGATCACCTGTGTGAAAATCCGGTTTGAATAATCTGATGAATGTTCAGACGAGACAATAAGACTGAAGACGCCGAAGTTGTCGAATTACATTATTTATCAGAGCTTCATTAATATCCGAGTTCAATCATCATAAGCACTGTGTTCGCATATAAGAGAGATCAAAGTACAATCGAAAATGAACATATACTCCCATCAATGATAGCAATAAAAAACTCACCTTGAAGGGCAAGGTGTGAGGATTGCGATGGGAAGGAGCTCCCCAAATTCCTCTCGCTATTGGAAAGACCTTGAGTTTGGCAGACGCTGAGGCACCTCGAATGGCAACTGCCATTTCTGGGTTGCTTCTTACACCCAGTCCGATGTGACCATTGTAATCACCAACACCTCCGAGGGAACAGAATTAAATCAGAAAGCAGCAAAAATAACTGTCAATAAGAAGAGTTAGTCTTTTTCCACACGTGAGTATAATAACTGAACGCAAATCACGAAGAAAAGTTCTTTTCTGTCGGGATTATTTCGGGGAGCACTCAAGATAATCCGTGAATTTATTTATGGATCATGAGGTCAAAATATTTTGTCTCTCAACATGCTACGAGGCACATTCTATCCTCTCATTCCGGCCAATTCGGAAGAATTAAAATTAACAGTCGAGAAAAAAATCCACACGTATCGAGAAATAGATCCTGCATTTGACGGGAGCTAAGCACACATCAAGCGAAGTTCTTTCCTTCGGAATTTTTTCGGGGAGCGCTCAAAGAAGAGAATCCCTGAATTCTTAACGGTTGCTAGGTTGGAATGTTTCGTCTCTCAAAATGTTAGAGGCACATTTAATTTTCTTCCGGCATATCCGGAAGAATTCAAACTAAAAGTCGAAAAAAACTCGAAACATTTCGAGAAATTGATGCATCCTTCTGACAAGACACGTAGTAAATTTCCAACAATGAGTTAACCACCATTTCCTATATACAGTACATAGCTCTATGACAGAAAAATGTAAATAAGCCGAAGAGATACAACTAATATAAAGGCCACAAATGAGCATCGTTCGTTGCTGCAATAATGACGCCAGATATCGCGGTTATCGCGTGGACATTACGTTCTTGACTGAAACGTCGTTCAAAAAGGAGATTGATCCATACGAAGAAGGAAGAAAACTGAAGCGAGTTGATGGACGGGAAAAACAGGCCTAAAGCGTTTCTTGCAGGAAAAGGGAAGCACTTGGGGGCATGCAAGCATCGATTCGCGGTGCCGGGGCTGAAAGGCCTACCAATTATGACCCTGTAGCGGAATTGCGTGCCCAAGTCCGTGGTCTTCTGGATTTTCGTGACGGCCAGGATTTTTTCCCGCAGCACCGACCCGAGCAAGCACTCAACAACCTCGACCTCCTGCGGAAAAACCGTGGGCACAGGGGAGAACAAAATTCAGCTGAGATTTAATCTGTAAGACACAGCACACAACGGGACCAAGCGACGATTGCATTACATTGGCGAGGTTGGTGACGTGCGGCGCGCGCGTGATGGTCAGATAAATCATCCTATAGGGTTATTGTAATTAGGAACAGATGATGAGGACACCATCAGTATGCTTTTGTTCAGTAGTTAGGTGTTAAAAAAGGAAAAAAGTGGCTAAAGCAGGCTGAATTGTGGGACAAGTGTCAAAGTGCAAGTCAACCTCCCTGCAAATTTGAACATCATTGAATTGTGGGACAGTCTAATTGCGGGAGGTCAAATTGCAAGGTACCACGCAGCATATTTCATAATCCAGTACTTGACAGCAGCTTGATTCCAGAATCGTAGATCATTAAATCCTGGCTGTTCCAAAGAGATGCAAATACAGTAATTCTATAAAAGAGCAATCATGTTTGACATTATTGCATTCACTGAAGATCAATTTTGTATAGGATTGAAAATTTGATCAGAGTTTTACATGCTTTGGGTTCAAAAAAGTCACCTGGCAGATATTACAAGAACTGTAAGCTGACAAAAATTTGTTTTGAAGAATTTCGAGCTGGTCCTCAAATAACGGATTCAGGATGCATCAGCAAAAATTAATACAGCTGATATTATACACAGTACCTGTGTAATTAAATATTTTGCAAATGCTTGCATAATCTTTGTACCTACAACAATTTTCTTTGCATAAAAAATAGTTGGTGGTCCAGTCGTCCAGAGTTTTCTATATACTCCCTGCTATATATAAAGGCTCTGTACAGCAAACTTATCTCTTAAACGAATTTTTTCCCGGCCCTTGAATTTAGTTGTAAAAGAGAGTCTGCGCATATTTTTAAAAGTATTATTTTCATTTTAATTTTCAGTAAAGCCTTACTTCATTATTCCATTATTCGAGACTTCGCGGAAAAATTTTTGCACAGATTGAATCATGCTGACGCTGAACAGCAGAGCAATGATGGGCGAACAAAAGCCGTATTCATTTTATATAATTTTCACAACATTCTTTTGCATTTTATTCGCGATGCTGGAAATACATAATGTACATCCCTTTTCCTCATGCTTATTGACAAGAAAATTATGAAACCCCCCAAAATACAACATCTACGCCGAAATACTACTTTTAGTCATTGCGAAATTCAGCAAATATTGCAACAGCATAAATACTGTAAATATACCTAATGATCAGCAATTTGCACTGACGTTTCTTACAGGTGAATTTAGATCTCGCATGAATGATTCTTGCATTTTTAGATTACATTTGTTTAAAAAAAAGCAAGATTTTCTTCTGAACCGATATATATATATAGGTATACCACATCAAGCAGAGCATACCTTGAGCGGCAAGGAATACAGGAAAATTTCTTCTAGGCTCGAGATTTTCCCGGCTTTCACCAGCCATCCAAGGTTCGTAGCAGGAATCCACGATTTCCTGTCTAATGGGTGATGATGGCGATAGGAAGAACCGTGGGCCGGCAGCATTCCTAACCTGATGTGCAGTGCTGTATGTAACCAGCACCAGCAGATAGAGCTGCTGATGAAAAGCACTGCTGTTGCTGCTGTTTGCTGCTATCTGCGATGAATAAGGCGCGATCATCTTGCGATGTACCTCCGGGGAACCGATTCCCTGACGATGATGGCTGTGCTCTGCATATTTGGAACACAGAACCTTTTTTTCGAACAAGATTTGTAAGGTAAGGTATAAAACCTGGGAAGCAAGACACTGCGTATAAAACCACGTACATTTCCGAAAAAAATAGAGCTTTTGACACATGTTCAAGAGGGTACAAACAAAATTCTGATTCGACAGATAAATTCATTCGGCTTCCTCGTACAGTACAAATTATACGAACTTCTCGATTCCTCTTCAAAAAAATGATTTTGTCTCGTTTCAAAAAAGAGTTTTAACGAAAGCAGCTTTTGTAAAAATATGGATAATACCTTGAATATAATGTTTAAAAAAAATTACACATGCGTCAGAAATATTTTCCTGGCAAATCTCAAAATCTGTATGTATGAGAAAACCAAGAAATTCAGCACTGGAATGACGAACTGAGACCTAACCACGAAAAAACACCGAGTTGGCTCTTTGATTAATTAAGCTCCGCTTACCTATGCACACGTATTTTACTCACAACATGGCTCCCCATCTGTTGCACGCGAATGATGAGAACTCGCGGAGTCTCCGGGGAGCGCCGTTAGTATTGGGTATTATCTTTAAGGTTGTAGAACAGTGTCTTTGGGGAATTCTTTCGGGTGAAAGTTCGTAACTAGGGCATTTTCGGCCGTGTCTCATTGCGTGAGGTTGCGAGAAAAAATGCACTGCGGCGCAGCTAGCGAGCACTTGTTGGAGCCTGCTGTAGGTAATACTGTGTTGTGGGATCGTGCTGCAGCAGCCCCGGAGATCGCCGGCGGTGGCTGGCGCATTGAATCCTGATGAACCCCGAGACGTCCGTTGGAGGTGCAGCAAGTGTCAGGTCCGGAAATGCTCTTGTGTTCGAGCTTACGTTGCCCCTCTCCGGCGTAAAGCGCATGCGCCGGCCATTCGCGGCATCGCATATTGAGGTCGTGAAACCTTGTGGGTGCCTACCTGGTGAATGCTTAAGCGGTGATTCGGAAGGATGGAACGTATATCGAGGATGGCCTTGAACAATAGTGTGAAGTTCGCTGCGCTTCTTTTCAACTCCGTATCACAGAAGATTCAAAGTGCTAGACCTTAATAAAAGGCGGGGTGTCAACCGCGAAAGACTTGTGTGCGAATGCATGCTGAAAACTGAGACCCATCGATCAACGTCGCACTTATGGCTGCATGCCAAGATTGCAAGGACCATCGCTAGCCAGAACAATCTGATGAAAATTACCTTCTATTTCAGTTTCCGGTTCTCGTCGCGTTCTAGTGTTTCGTAGGTGGAACTTCCAATCATCTACAAGAACCGAAGATGTCATCGTGAGTATATGTTCTTTCCTGTGAAGAACTGATCTCTTATTATGTTTCTCCTTCGCAGCAAAATTTCGAAGGAGACTCTTTACGAGTGTGTCGGCTCCATTTTGGAGTATTCAAAGACTAAGAAGCGTCGTTTCACGGAAACCGTCGAGCTCCAGATCGGCCTCAAGAACTACGATCCGCAAAAGGACAAGCGTTTCTCTGGAACCGTGAGGTAGCGTCAGCATCATTTTAACCTGCGATTACCGTTGCATTTGCCCACGGTTATTCGTCAGGTAGCCGAAAGGCGGACCTGCACCCAGGGTCTTAAATTAACTGGGTAGGATGGTTCTGGCAATGCTGGGCCTTCCGCTAGTTTGTAGCTAATTCTCGGAGTATGTTTACTTGTGTGAGTTACTAAGAAGGGAACGTTGGGATTGTGGCTTCTTATACCGTAGTTCACTATTTTGAAAATCACGGTTTTCAAAGAAAAGATCTATGATTTTAGATTGAAGCACATCCCGCGGCCGAAGCTCAAGGTTTGCATCTTGGGTGACCAACAGCATTGCGACGAAGCTGCTTCAAACAACGTGCCATCTATGGATGCCGAAGCATTGAAGAAGCTGAATAAGAACAAGAAGCTCATAAAGAAACTAGGTACTGTTTTTATTGACTCGAGCCTTCTTCAGGCTATTGAACTCATCAATGTTGATTGCAGCTAAGAAGTATGACGCCTTCTTGGCTTCTGAAGCTCTGATCCGTCAGATTCCGAGACTTTTGGGTCCCGGATTAAACAAGGCTGGTAAGTTTCCTGCTTTGTTGAATCACTCCGAATCTATGATGGGAAAGATCGAGGAGGTGAAATCCACCATCAAGTTCCAAATGAAGAAAGTAAGTCGACAGCTTCCAGCACCTTTTTATTATTGTTCATTTCCTGGCTTCCCTGCCGTGTCTCTTGAGCTCATCCTCTAACCATCGTTGACGGTAGGTTAGATCGTACCTATAATGTTATGGCGTAGGTGTCCGCTAAATGTAGTCAGTTGGTTTCTGCACGAGGGAAGTTCATTGTTTGTTCTGGTCGTACCGGGGTTAGATCGAGTTCGTTATGATATTCTCAGTAACATTGGTCGCCATTTTTGCACCAGTGGCTCTTGAAAACTTGAGATGTGCGGATCATATTGGGCAAGGAAATATTCTGTTCTCTTAACTGGGTCAGGTGGTATTGCACTTCACTAGCCGAAGGAGGAAGTATGTGAGCTAACGTTCTCATTCTGGTCTTAGGTCCTGTGCATCAGCGTTGCCGTTGGACACGTGAAAATGGCACCCGATGAGCTCGTGCAGAACATCCATCTGTCGGTGAACTTCTTGGTGTCCTTGTTGAAGAAGCATTGGCAGAACGTGCGCTCGATGCACATCAAGTCAACTATGGGCCCGGCGCAGCGACTGTACTAAATTCGTTGTGCATGTGGGAAGAGAATTAAACGTTCGATGGAACTCGTGCATTCCTCACTGGTTTTCATTCCGTTGCCTGGTTTGCTTGGGGAGCTCAGTTGGGAGTTTTTATCGTTCAACTCATAAATTTCTTCGTTTTTGGAATAATCTCTCTCTCTCACCAAAAAATTATATTTACACGCTGGGCACCGGGAAACCTGGTGATTTGGTCCCATTGCGCGAAAGTTGGAGTTTCCGTAAAAGTAATTTCTTGGATGTGTTCACAGGTATAATGGCGCCTTCGAAAGGTGGAGCAGCGTTTTCATTAAAGGTTTTGTTGAAACATGCCAGGAATGTTTCATCTCTTCTGAGCATTTCGTTCCTCAAGAAAGTGTTCCTCGCACCGTCGTTAACCTGGATTCTGGGTTCCGCCTTGCTAGTCGCTGAGGTCTTCGTCACTTTATTTGTGATTCACAACGTTGCTTGTAAGTCGTGAAAGAAGACGACGAAATTCGTTGTGATGGCTATTGAAGCTTTGAAAGCTGTCAGATTTTCTCTTGTCATAGACAGATATCTGCATGCATGTCTGAAAGTCAAGTTCAAGCTGAAAATGTGCAAAATACTGTATGTAGCAAAACCGCCGGCTGTAAAAGTTCGGGTTAGGTGGTTGATTTGCGGTCTTCTAAGATTTGAAGTACTGATTTAATTTCTTACGGCCGTAGCTACTGCATATAAATGAATGTAGTTCGCACCCTTCTATGAAAAATTCATTGAATAATTTTCAATTGCTGTTGCGCCTTGTTTTCGCTGTGGACGTGGAATGCTACGTTCCTCAGAAAACAGAATAGGAATTATTTCATAGGCTTGAAAACTTGGTTTCTTCGACTTAGTAGTTTACTGAACTAGATTTTGACCAAATCTGAAATGCAACGCGTTACGAATCTGTTTCCAGATACGGAAATCGATTGGAAGGCGTACATGCAGGAAGTTGAAGGAGTTGTGAATGGCACATGGGATTATTATCAGCTCAAGGGTGATACTGGACCTTTGGTTTATCCAGCTGGATTTGTATACGTTTTCATGGGATTGTATTACCTGAGCAATGCGGGTACGAATATCCGCCTGGCTCAATACGTTTTTGCTGTGATGTACATCGTCATGGTGTTCCTCGTGATTCGGTTGTATGATCGATCTTATAAGGTTAGTAATGTACTTCATTGTATACGAGAGAATTTTTTTTAACGGTGCTGTTTGCCGTTATTTTCGTAACCCTAGGTACAGTTTTCCGGTTATTTCTCTAGAAAAAAATTTAGGAGCGTGAGGTTCTTTTTTCATGGAATAATGTTTATCTTGTTTAATACCGGACCCGCGTTTTCGCCTTTTGTTGACCTGAGGGTAATCGTACGAAGTCACGCAAATACTGCTTGCTTTGCTTGGATTTTCATCGCTGGGTACATGTTCAGTCTTCCGTTATTTATTCAATCTTTGGTTGAGACATAGGCGAAGGTTCGATGGTTTATTTTCGTAGGTTCCTCCGTATGTGCTGATCTTCCTGTGTTGCACATCGTATCGGATCCATTCCGTTTTTGTGCTACGATTGTTCAACGATCCGGTAGCACTCTTATTTGTTTATATTGCCTTGAACTGTTTCATGGACCACAGATGGCGTCTGGGATCATTCTTCTATAGGTGAGAGGACTATTTCATTTCTGATGAATTATTTGAAATTCGTAGACCGACATGCCGATAAATGATATAGGCTAGCTTGGATATGAAAGGCGTGATTGATCGGGCCTGACGCACGTTTTTGAGACCGTGGAATTATGCTGTACATTTTCGGAGTCAGAACCCTTCAAATCATCACTGTTGGAAGAAAAAGATCAGCAGAGCCGTCTATTTATTGAGGATTCTTAATCCTGACTTCTTTCTTTTGCTTTGCCGTCAACATTTTTGGGCAACTGTCGCATGCAGCAAAAACAATTTAAGAACAACTACGTAAATCTTTTCGATAGCGGACCTACTGTCGTATCTCGGACTTCGTAATTTTCTTTCATTGTACATAATTATGAATTTTACTCTTCCAGCTGAATATTCTGTGTTACAACCGGGATTAGCTAAAAATGACACTAGGCAAACGGCGATGTAATTTCAACCTATAAAATTTGCACTCATCTAAAATGTCGACAGGGAATGCAGGAGACGATCGAACCAGCTGCAGTACATGAACGCGTTCTCGAAAGTTTATTTTCTTTGTGATGTTAAAAAAGTTATATAATTCTGTTTCAGTTTGGGTGTTTCGATCAAAATGAACGTCCTGCTCTTCTCTCCGGCTTTGCTGCTGATTTACATATCTTGCCTGGGCATGAAGGAAACTGTGGTTAACTTAGGGATTTGTGCCGGAGTTCAGGTAATTTTTTATGGCAGTAAACGTACATGTTTCGAGTATTGCCGAAAATGAGTGTTCGTTTTTTTTTTCAGTTGATCCTAGCAGCACCTTTTCTTCTCGCCAATCCTGTTGCCTATATGGAGAGATCGTTTGATTTGGGTCGAGTTTTCTTCCATCAGTGGACCGTCAATTGGCGATTCCTACCGGAGGATATTTTTGTATCGAGGTCATTCCATCTTGCCTTGTTGTTGCTTCATATCTTGGTCCTTGTTGTCTTCGCCAAAAATGTTTGGCTGAGGTGAGTTCCACTCCCAAGCTTCCACATTTTAATTAGTTGACCAAAAAAATTGTTGCGTTTCAACTGGGCTTTTAGTTCAGAAAAATTAGCTGAAGATCAACTTTTTCTACGCGTCGGGAAGGCCTGAAACAGTGTACAGGCTCTCGCTAAGTGATGTCTCTGAAAGTTTGTTGAGGATACTAGTATCTTGCCTTTGGTCCGAATCGCAAAAGTTCAGGTCCTATTTCAAATTAGTCTGCTGTACGTGCAAGTTTTCCACCTTCAATAACGACCGAATTTTCCTCTACAACTCGTCGCTCTGTTTGTCGTGGAGTTTTGACGAGGTAATACTTTATTTTGAGTTTTCGTTGAGAAGGATGAAAAAAAATGTTTACATTGTCAAATGAAAAGTTTGACTCATTTGTAGCTTCATCGAAAATTTTGGAGTTCAGATGTCTGGGATAATCTAAACTTTTGCCTCGAAAATGCTTTCAAGGACATAGGAAGGTCCTGGCTATTCCTTGTTCGAAGAGGAATTTAAGAATATGCAAGAAAGCGACGGAGCATGACGCCAATCGATCATATGTTCCACTTGCAGAATTTTGAAGAACTACCCGGTGTTGGTTGGTCACGGTGGGCTGCCGTATGCTTGCCAGCTCCTGTTCCTGCCGCTTTTCACAGCGAACTTCATTGGCATTGTTTTTGCCCGTTCACTGCATTATCAGTTTTACGTCTGGTATTACCACTCCATCCCCTATCTGTTGTGGTCAACTTCCTATCCTACCGTACTTCGGTGAGTACCAGTTGCGATATTTTCTTGGATTTTCGCGTAAATTTTTGGAAATGTTATCAAATCAGTCACGGTTAGAGGTAGTCTTGCGTTAGAGGTAATTCTTTCGATGAGTTCCTTGTTACGAGTAAATTTGAAATTTTTTATGCACTCTTCAACTTGCACCGGAGATGAGGAATTGGCGATAATAAAAGCGCAAATAACTGGACTTGACTAGATCACTAGAAATTCGACCTTTTACATTTTTTTAAAAAGTACGGTGTGATATTTTCCCCACAGTGTGATCAGCTGATGGAGTACACCTTCACTAGAGTTCGATGGGTTGAAAATCTGGATTTACTCGAGACGGAACGATACAAAATATCCAATTTATAATTTTTCATATTTTAATTCAACGTGATTTTGTGTACAGTGCGGTGGTGTCTCAGTTCACGGACTCAATCTATTCCGGCAAGAGGCCAATTTTTCAAAATGTCTGTTCATTAACGGAGTACAGTATTGGAAAGCTGAGTCTCAAAAGGAAGGCGAACTCATTACCAGTCCATTGAAAATTTATTTGACAAATCAATTTTCAAATCTAAACTGATGGAACATCATAAAATAACGGATAAACACAGAAATGAGAACACAGAACACAGAACCGTTGATCAACGCCGTCAATAAATTCAAAAAAGCCAAATCGGAATATGTAAGTCGGATGTTAAGGACCTTACTATTTCTTGTGGAAAATTATTGCGGTCGAACCTGTTTGAGTCAAACTTCAAGCGACCAGCAAAGAAATTTGAGTTATTAGGGAGGTTTCAAGTTTTTCTTGGGGAAAAGAAAGACAAATTTCAGGAAATTGTAATCGGTGATATTCTGGGCCTTGAATTGTTACTTGAATGAGTTTGATAGGATGCTGAACTTGGAGGCAAGCGTTCCTTTGCCTGATTTATCTTTCACTTACTTTTAAAATACATCAGGTTACATTTGTGTTGCTTTTCTCTTTCCTGTGTCGATAAAATAATAACCAAAAGGCCTTTAAAGAATTTAAGTTACGGAGGTTTGAGGAAGTAAGCATTGGAATTCGGGAGAATTTTCAATTCATTGATTCTAAGGGAATTCAGACAGTGGTTTGAAAAAAAATTCGATACAGGAAGGTTCGAGTTATTGAGGTTTAAATGAACGTGTAATTGTGACTTTTTTTGCAGTTGATACTGCAACTATGTATGTCCAGAAATCGGTGCAGACCGAGTCCGCTGTGCGAATTAATTATGATTGCGTCCGTTACCCGGGGTATCCCATCTATCGTATTTCTCTTTTTAAACATGCGTTTATTACTGTTCTGCTAAGCGATTGTAGTTTGATTTGAGATCTTACCGCCGCAAAAATTAGTGACATCATTGTGTTCTATGACTGCAGTTTGCTGCTGTTCGGAATCATCGAAATGAGTTGGAACACGTATCCGTCAACGGATTTCTCATCCGCGGCGTTGCACTTCAGTCACGTTGTGATTTTGATTGGTTTGTGGCGAAATCAGCCGCCGCTCTCAGCTGCCGTTGAGGAAATGGGCAAAAGTGCGCAGTTGAATGATTTCAACGCGAAACTGTCGGAACTGGTTCAAGATGCCGTGAATGAACCCGGTGCTGAGGCAAATCCCGAGCCGGTTGTTGTCAAACAGAGCGCGAATAAGAAAAATCCGGATGGAGTCGTGAACTTGAAAAACAGGAAGCGGCGTTGAAAAATTGAAGTCCGTTGATGGAAATTGAGCTTGTGGCGTTTTTCGCCCAGAAGATCTCTTCGTTAATGTAAACCAACAGTGTGTGATTCGATTTCAGCATTAGAGACCCCCTGTTGTTATTTGTGCCTTATGTTGTGCTATTCGAAATCTATTTAATTAACTAATCTGTGCAATTGTGTATTCTTGTCATGTTCAATCTCTCACTGTCGGAAAGGTACTGTATTTCCGTACATCAATCGGAGAGTGCCAAGAATTCTTGGGCGAAATCAAGCAGAGCTTTTTACTCAGCCAAGATTAGACTTTTATATAATTCTTGCTTCTTTATTTTCCAATTCGCGAATTTCTCCGAAGAAGAAAAAAACCTGCTGGAATCTCTCAACAGTGATTTTTGAGGGACCATGAAATAACTCATTTCACAGCGATTTGAAGTTGAGCTGCTCGAAAAACAATCGGAGGTCCGCTGAGACCGGAAAATATTGCGTTGTATAGTGAATATCGCTTTAGACCGAATTTGCAATTCGTTTGTGTGTGTCAAACCGTGTCTGATTAAGTACATTTTCTTTCACGTTTATTGCATGGCGAATGAAACAAATTTGTGAAGTTCGCTCATTTTCCGTTAGACTGAAGTTCAGTAATTTGGGAAGTCATGTACTGTACTCCGTAGTGTGTTGGTGTTCCAGCAGTCTCCATGGGGATGTCATTATTTATTTATTTATTTTTGCGCGGTACTGAATCGTGAAGAAGTTTCGGACCTCTGCCCCTATGTGTGTGTGTGTCCCTGTTGTTCGGAATCTGAATTTAAAGTATGAGGTATTATTGTACCAGAGAAGTATCGCTGCTTTCGAGATTATTTCAAGGGTTTTTGTAAAAACCTTCGATGACTTCATGTCTTGACACAGCGCCGGTTTCTTCGGTGAGTTAGAAAAAAAATATTTATTTTCATCAGAATGTATAAGCATGAGTAACCTCATTGTTCAGGTTTGTTCTTGAGCTTCATTTCAGTTGAAGTTGATGGGAGTTATCGATGAGCACGCTTCATGTCACTGAATGTAAAGCTGATGGCCATGCTTAGACTGCTTATGACGTTCGCTTCCATTTTCGGAAATGATCCGCATTAGAAAAGTTCATGTTCTGGGCATTATGGGTGGAGATGTAGCTCAAATCTTTTTTTTTTTAACCACTCCGGATACCTTCTAACTTCGGAGTAAATGAGAAGGAAGTCACAAAAATATAATTTGAAGCGAAACCCTTATTTTGAATCGCACGAGAGCAAAATTTTCTAACTTCCATGATGTCTAGTGTACAGCAGCCGTGAAGATTGGACTGACTAATTCTTGTAAATTTAGTCCATTTGAATGCGGACATATTCCAGGGACTCATGACTTCCAGAGTTAATGAAGTAATCTGCTGTCCTTGGAGTGCAAGAGAAAGTGCAGGGTTTAAAGGAATTTACTACTCGGTGAAAGTTTGATTACCCATTTGCGTAAATTTTCGGCTTAGTTACGTACGGGACATTACTATTAGTCATGCTCTGACATCTTACAGGCACGTCAATTGAAGTACTGTAGTTCAAAATCGCTTCGAGTTTTATCTGCCTCAGAATTTGTTAAGTGAGTGCGTGAGCATCGCCAGTTTAATTCAAAGCACAATGCTTTTCTGAAATTATGCGTTTAACGAGAAAGCACTGCGGCATGAGAAAGTTATTCATATATTTCTTTCTTTGTTTATTCACGATACATTTGAATGCATTCTGCCTGCTTCACACTTGACGAAAAATACCGATTTTTCCCCTTTGCGATAATTACCGTGACACGCGATGGAATTCTATTGGCGGGAAATACTACGGATTATTCTTTTCATTTAAATCTGGCCCAGCCAACAAAACAATGTTTTCATATACGAAAATAAAGCCTTTCAAAAGAACCAAATTGTAAGAAAAAATTTCAGCGAATAATTCCTTTCGACTTCAGAAACGCCCTGTCGGAGGGTTCGCGGCCAAGGAATTCCTTTAACATGTCCTGAGGATCTCGGGCGCCACCGGGTTCGAGAATGGTCTTCCTATACCGCATTCCAGTTTCAGGGTTCATCATGCCTTCCTGCTTGAATGTTGATTCGTACATATCCGCACTGAAAACTTCACTCCACTGCGTAGGAAAAAAGAGGAAGTCTCAGCAAGAATGTTGAGCAGAAAATCGTTTCCACTCGAGCACATCGTGGACCCAAGCTACGAATGCGAGGTTCGCTCCAAAAAAAAGGTTAATTTTTGTTGAAGGACCCTGGCGGTGATACGATATAGAATGCAGCATTTGAATAACGGGAACAGGTATGCCTTCAAGTGTCGCAAGATTCAGGGAGAGCTGCATGAAGAGAGAATTCTGTCGAACCCTTGAATACTTTCGTACTGCCCTCAAGCGATTACGTGATTCAAAGCAAGCCCCAGGCTATACTGACGACAAATAAATGTTAATCCAGCCTCAAACAGAGTTCCAACCTTTAGTTCTCCCAATTTTGCTTCAAAAAGTACTGTATTGAATATCACAGAATACTGAAACTATTTCTCTGCGGATTTTCGAGTCACGTTTTGTCCTTTCATTTATGGCTTTGATTTTGCCTTGCAGTTATTTTGCTTCCGAGTATTTTTTTCGTGTTTGTTTTCTTAATTTGTGGAATTTACTTCCATAAGTGCATATTACGCTGGTATTAATGATACAATGTCAAGAACTCATTGGCGACTTGAATTTTTAACGAGTAGAACATCGTGAAATTTTTAAATTCAAAATACGGAATCAACTGGCGAGGCATGAAATCTCGACGTTTACCAGATAACCGTAGTAAGATGCATCGTATCCGCCGGCCAAATGGCCGAAATGCGCGGGAAAGTTCGTCCCTTCTAACGGTTCAATGCCCAGGAGGACTTTCTGCAAATCTCTGTGGACTTTCTCAGCATTCACTGATCCGTCACCAAAATGAATCTCCTGGTCGAGACGCGAAAGCAATATTTGTCGCAACGTAAGTCCGCCAGCATTTGCAGAATGTGACTTGACGAGGCTTCGGATGATGTGGTCTGGCATTTGTTTTCCGGTCTGTAAGAGATGTTCCGAGTTCGAGTCTCAAAAGTTTGCATGCCATTTTACATCTTCAGTTTTGCTCGTTGGCTTTAGAAAAGGGTCATTAAAGTGATTGATTGCCGTTCATGACAGAGAACTTCCGCCAATACAGTCTTCGATCTCGACGATTTCCGTAATTTCTCAAGCTGGAAATCTGAAAAAGACCATCTAACAGCCTACTAAAATATACTTCAGCTAATTTTAGAAACTATTTTTTATTCAAAACATTTCATTGCATAAATAAATTCCACGTTTTTATCCATCGAAGACGACGGAAGAAATCTGACGAACTTTTGAAAACTCCCGCATACAACTCAACCTGCATCACAATTGTTGAAAAATATTGCGCAAGGAATACGGATTTCATTCAGCACACAGTGAATATATCTTATAACCTGATAGTGTTTGGAGAGATCCTTAATGATTTTAGGCTCCCATGCCCAATTCTCGAGCATTTGTGAAGGCGCTTCCACGAAGTCTGTATCCACTCCGTTCAAACCAAAGGCGTAGAACTTGTTTCGCCGACAAATTTCATGCATGACGTGTCCAAATTCGTGGAAGAAAGTAGTAACCTGTAAAAAATCAGGTTGGTAAACCGATAGACCCAATTAAAATTTATTCGAATATTCTTCTTCGACCGTATAATGATGTATTGTATGCAAATCAGTACAGTTCTCCGTTTTAGATAGAGCGCGATTGTGAATCCACAAGCGGTATTATAGTATTTCGAATGCTTCATGAATTCGGAGGCGAAGTAAAATTTTTTACGAATTTTTTCAAGGAAGACTGGTGATTATTAAAGCACCCAGAAGAAAAAGAATCGTGGGAAGCTAAGAACTAAACATATGGCTTTGGTTCTTCACACTGCAAGAACCAACAGCCCCCAACTCTAATTGTATCTTTAATTACATTAAAAAATAAGGTTTCACCTGAGAGTTTCATGCTTTTTTATCAGCCCTTAAGGTAAGATTCCTATTCAAGTTGTGGAGGTTCACAAGTTAACATGTCCCACGTCAGTTGTGGGTTAGTTCCGGTATTTTTTATACAGGTTACTATTGTCAGGTTAGTAAAGCGAGCGACACCTGCCTGATTTCTCGGGCAGTAGGATTGAACATGAAAATTAGAATTCACTACATGACGACAGTGAGTAAAGTACAGTACTGTACAGTATTAGATACAGCACTAACAGAAGCTACACGAAACAATGATGATATGGACAGCATTTGACAAACTTTTGGGGACTGCAGAAAAAAGTTTATTATACTGGATAAATTTTTTAAAACAAAATTTCCAAAATTGATGACCGGAAAACGTTTTGCCCATCAGACCTGCCTGCAATCAATTAGATCTTGATTTTCTGGCATTCTCAGATTTTAGATCATTGCTGAAATAGACATAGCAAAATGTTTTGTTTTTAATTAGCTTCAGTCATACATTCTATCAGTTCCACCCATATCTTAATTCTGCAAGGATGATGTGAAAATCTCTCTTCATTCTGGGAGGATGTTGTGTGGAAACACTTCGAAGTATGTTTGTCATGGATGACAACTTCCACCCATCATACTGCAAGAACCAGTCACATTTGGGATAAGAAATTTCTGACTTCGCCTGCCTCAGTCAGGAAATTTATACCTGAAGAATCTATTAAACATTCCTCAAAAAAGTATACTGGAATTGGGAAGTTTTAACAAGATTGTTTCGCTCGACAGGTTTGCATGCTTTCTACAGGGACTTCATAAAAATTTTGTGAATCTTGTATATTTGTTGTGAAAAGATTTTACTGCTATGAGTGAAACATAAAAAATGCAGCTATACTGGCAGCTGTTTTACTATTACAGTATTCACCATTACTATTCCAAGTTACAAACAATATTTGTCGCATAAGTTACCTCTCCATGAGTTAAAAGAGATGGCAGGTTTGCAGTGGGCGGAGTGAAATTTGACACAACAGCGCAAATGGGCTGCATGATCTTGTTATCCGGTGTTGTCCAATGCGGCTGCAGTTCGAACATTGCAGCATGTCCGTATTTGCCATCTCTCGGATATAAATCCAAGAAAAAGTATCCCATTCTCTGATTCGTGGCAGCGTCTTTCACTTCATACTATGAAAAAAACCAAAACCATTTCTCGTCAATGACAATGTGGGACCAACAGCCGAAATCAGAAAAAGCTTGCCGATGAAAAAAAGCTCGCTCACCATATTCACGCTTTTGTGCCAAACCGGAGCGTCGGGCACGTGGGAGAACTTGAGTCCGAGGATAGTCTCAAAAATTCTCAAGACTCCGGGTACAACGAGGTCGGATTGGAAATATTCTTGTATCAACTTGTGGTCCACATGATACTGTTTCTGGTTGGACAAGTTCAGCAAAAAGCTGTAATCCCAGTCAGCGATGGGTTCGGAACTCTGGCATTCGTCTTCCATTGAGTCGGTCTCATCAAGAGAGCCCAAGACATCAATTCTTCCCGGCATTTCGTTCGTCTGCGGATACGTAACCAAATGACGCGTAATGACAGATATTATAATGGATGTCAGTTTGGGACTTCTCATGGTTTACAATAAGGAACGTCTGAGAAATAGAATTCGGGTATCCCGTGAAAACCATATTCTTCTTTGCTGGATTTCATCAGGTACTCGTCCATTAATTTATCAATTTCTGTACAGTACTTCACTTCTGCACAAGGCACATTTTATTTCACCTTGGGAAGCCGCTGTCTCAATCGGAGCCAATTCCTCTGCTCTTTCTTCCACAAGGGATCCAGGTCACAAACAAGGTTTTGCAAAAAGTCATCAACTTTACTCGCAGTTTTGGCCATCCTATTCTCCAGCACAAAGTCGGCATGCGTTTTGTAGCCCAGTAACTGCGCTTTTTCGTGACGAAGTTTCAACATTCTCTGCAAAATCGGTCCGTTCGCCTCGGAGCACCTAATCGAGAGTTGAATTATACATTCTTTTCTAAAACATATACAGTACTGTTCCAGCGAAATTTGAATACAGTAATTCCAATCGTTTAAAATAATCTCCCATGCATTTTGTTCGGGCTCACCTTGAAAAATTGGTGCGAAGCACTTTCTTCCGGGTTTCTGCCACTGTACAGCTTCTTAAAATAGGTCTAACATGCGGATTATTCATCGTCACGATGTACAACCCATCTGGCGTCTACAAGAGAATACCATGAAAAATAAAATAAAAAACGTTTCCCAAGTTTTTCGTACTAGATTCAACACTACAGTATAAGAGAGTACAATTTCATACCTTCTCCATGGTGTCCAACGTAACTGCGGGAACCCCATCGAGTTCTTCCTTCTTTAAATGCATGACAGTGTCATTTTCGTCTAGATTTCTTCGAAAATCTAGTTTCAGCTTCGCGAGTTCCTTCTGAAGCTTTTCCATTTTATCTCGATCTTCTTGAACCAAGTGTAAACCTGTGAAACCGTTCAGGAAAGTAAAGAGTTACAGTATTCAAATCATATTACGATATTAAAACAAATATACGTGAGAACTGTAGAAAAATAGGCAAGAAATTGATGTCTTTGATGCAATAGCTGCTAAAAGGGGACCTCTAGCTTCAATGAAATATAGAGTGAATATCAATATACTTGACCGAAATATCAATTCAATTAAAAATGCGCCCCAATATATAAATGAAAAGATATTCAGCTAGTTAATGAGATTTCAATAATTTAACCGGGAGAAAAATTTTTAATCAGCGTCTGAAGTAGGGTTCTTGCTTTAAAAACCGGAAATTTCGGAAGGTCAAAATTTCTGGAAAATAAGAGCCTTTTCCAGAATTTCCTCGGATATGATAATTATCTCACCATGTCGCTTCCCGTCAAATATCAACTTTTCCAGGAAACGCTTTGCTTCGGGACTCAGAACTAGTTTGTCGAGTTTTGCATTGAAAGCGACCAGTACGTCGAAAATGTCTCTTCTCATACTGCAATAACGAAAGAAAAAAAAAAGAAAGGGGCATCATTGAATTTATTTTTCTCGATTTCTTTCAAAAATGATAACACTTCAGAGAAGATTCTAAATTGCAACATGTTACCAACCTCATTTCAACTTCGAAATCATTCCACTTTTTCGCACATTCGGCAGAAACTTTGGTATGCCCTGGGCTTACAGCAAAATGATTGGCAGCCATGATGGGGTAGTATTCCATTCCTGCTAAATTGTCAATGTCGTCTAAAGCCTGAAAAGTAGTCGACACACATTTTGAAATACGCCGAACGGAATTTTAAGAGGTACACGAACTGCTATGTGTCACAAATGAACCTAAACGCGACCAAATCTCATTAGCTAATGTTCGGAAAATCTCAATAATATCCAAAGACAAAAGCAAAGATGTACGCTTTTGAGCATTTAAACAATTTTTTTTTCAAGATCTTTCCGGCAAAATTCTCAATCTTTGCTCAAACTGCCCAAGAGTTTCCCTTATATATTTTGTCTAACCACGAACATTTCAAGCACAGCTCCACAACCTAGCTCTCAGGGTCAAAGATAAGTACCATTTACATCCGGAGGAAATTAATTCGAAATTTATCGATCAAAACAACTCATGCGAAATTTTTTTCGGGCATAACGAAGTGAACCCCGACTATGTTGGGACAAATGGAAAGACTTCTACGAATCCAATCGTAAGAAACGCGGAAAGTGATGGAACCAACAGCAGTTCTTCGAAACCACGAATACTGTCAATAATTTCGTGCCCAATTTCGGATGACCAACTTTCAAGACATTATCTTGATTCGCCTCCTCTGGCTTGACCTTAGCGACTTCATCGTATTTCGCCCGAACTCTCGCCATTAGATCATCTAGGACTGCCTCCATTTTATCAGGACTCAAATTGTATTCCCAGTCAAAATAAACCCCCTCGGGTTTAACTTTCTTGTTCTCCATGTTTTTTGCTGGTGCAAACGAAGGAATTGGACAATAACTTCGTTTGACAGATGCGGCGAAGAAACTGAGGAAGGTCGAAGGTAAATATTTATGTTGAACGATTAAACCCAGATTAACGGCTAATAAAGACACTGGAAAAAATTTAGCTGCAGTAAGAACTGCCATGACGTTGAATTCCGGAAAATGTTGACAACTTTCAGTATTTCCTTGACTTCTTCAAGGTTGTCTTCGGCTAAGTTTGAGAGACTCAAAGGTAATTACGCTGAAACACACTGACACATCACTTGTGCCTTGCATCTCAAACTCCCAAGTCATTGATCCCATGATTATTTTTGCCATGAGACGGTTTTCATAATTTTTCGGGGATGATTTGAGCAAGGATGCGACAGATCTGCTAATTTATTCAAGTTCAAAAATATTTTAGAATGATTCGCTCAGGTTTTACCAGAAATACCTACCAGAAATTTCAAAAAGCAAGACGAGCCTAAAACCCCCGGATGACGTTAACTTTAAGAGAAATTCAGAGATAATGCACGTAGGTGGAGTGAATATGAACAGGAAAAATTCTCACGGAACACACGGAAAGGATGAGCTATATACGCAGGACATTTGAAGAGGTACGTTTTCTGATTCAGTTCCGAGAAAATTCTTTAAAAAAAAAATTAGAAATATGTGGATAGAATGACTTCGGATAACCGTCGGGCATGAGACATGGGCCCACTTGGAACCTGCGGAAATGATTCGAGTTCTTTGAGCCATGAGGCTTTCGAAGCAATTTCCGCACCTCTTAGCTTGGCTTGCTCTTGCAATTTCTTCTCTCGCTCGGGTAAGTCCGATTCTTCAAAGGCATCATTCGAGGAATACGAGATGATCTTCACGAGTGCGCTTTCAGGAAGAACTCTTCGTTTGAGGATATTCGCCGAGAGAAGTTTGAAATTGTTCATTACCCTGGGATTGGAAATCTTATCATAATTATAGCTGGTCGTCACAGCTGAATTAGCTTGACAAGTATGCATCCAAACAAATAAAATAATAAACCTGTTCCGCTGCCACATGTTGAGGCCCTTCAGTTCCAGAATTTTCTGAAAATCCGCAGCATTACAAGTATCGCCTGAGAAGCTGATGTAGCTCCTCACGAATCTTCGTATATCGTCTGTCATCTGCATTTTGGCCATCATAACTATGATCTCAGCTCTCTTCAATCCTGAATTCACACCATGAATGTAGGATGCAGGAGCTGAAACACCACAGTCATCTCCGTAGTTCGGCAAACTATGAAAAGATAATTAAAAATATTTTCAAACTGCGCACAATCGAGTTTGATTCAATATCCCTGCGTTGTATGATTATTTCAGCTAGCGGTGAATTGATTCCCATTGTGGATCAACCTGAGTTTCGAAACAGTGCATGGATTTCATTACAATAACACGTTGGTCACCCTTTATTAGTTTAATTGACAATATAAAATAAATTTGTTCAAGAATTTAGGAACTCATTATTACCTCATCAAAAAACTTCGCACGCTTTCCACCTGCTTCTCCATTTCGTCGCGGTCAACAATAAACAGATCCCGGATGAATTCCGGTATCACTTGCGCAACAAATTTTGCCAAGAAATTGATGAAAAATCGACGAGAGGACGAGAGTAATTCGCGGACGGTGTGAACATCTTCGCCTATAGCTTTTGCCAACTCTTCGCCAATGCTTCGTGAAGCATTCCGCTTCGATTCTTGGGAACGGAATGTTCTGGCAAACACTTGTTCGCAACGACGAACAAATTCTTCAACTAAAATATCAACCGAATCGGAAATGACAGAGTTGAAGCACTTGGTTTCGGCGGAATAATTGACGTTTTCTGTATAACTCGGTTCCAGCATTTCTTTGATCTTCCCTAGAAACACATAATTGACAAAACACACAAAATTAATCACAAGACGCCATTATTCTAGAATTTAGCACACACAAAAAGCACCTGGCAGCTAAAAACCGTTCAGATTTCCGAATACTCTCAGAAATGAGACTTCATGGGAAGTCCTAAACTGAACACGAATATCAAGTGATTCTCGACATCTATCCGAAGTTCCCGAAGACTTCAAAAGCAAGACCAGAACCACAAAAAACGAACAATTCAAATCTCGAAATTCAACCGTGAGAAAGCATCCAGAGAAGTTTTTCAGCTAAGGTTTTCTGAAGTGATATGGACATGTGGTAGACATCATTTTCCGAGGAAGGTCAATTTAACCAGGAATACATTCCAAGTGAGAGCTTCAGTAGTAACGGTCACTTCAGAATTTAAACATTTTTGGGTTCATCAATAAAAAAACGCTTCGAAATTCGAGTCAAACACACCTTCCAACTGACTGCAAGTTTCCAAACAGTACTCCGCAGTGCACAAAATACAGCAAACCCGAGAAACGTCGAAACTCGGGATTTTCTCGGCTTCAGAATCGCAGACTTCTTTAGGCCCAAAGAGCGATTCTCCGACAGAAGTGTCTTTAACAAGATTTTGAATATTCATGACTAGATTCGCCGACAAACGACTGGACTCCATCAGAGATGCTTGCAATCCCGAAGGTCGGGAACTGCTCGAAGTCGTCATTGATTTTTCTTTGACGGGTAACTGGGGCATCAAGACCTTTTCAGCATAATCCCGCAGATGCCGTTGGAAAACGGAACTCAAGGCAAACATATTTTGACCTTGGGTGACCTTTGAGTGCAAGAGATACCTCGTCAGAGTTCATTGTGGATATTTACATCAAAACCAATATCTACCAGTCCACTCTACTAAAAAGAAAAAATTTCCAATGATTATGAAAGGGGGTTTTTGTTTGATATATAAATTAGTTTTCTTCAATGAAATCAACATTGCTAATTGATGTTGAAGAAGAAGACAAAATTAAAACGCGTTCACAAATGTTCACAAGTATAATTTTGACTGTATCGCTTTCCTGAATCGAAGGAAATCAGCTCTTGGTCTAATTAAGATTTTGAAAGCTAAACCAACACACATGTGCTCATAATCTCGATTAAAACCAGGTGACAGAAGAACTCAAGGAATAATCTATCAAAAAAGTGAGGCACATGCGCAAAAAATATTGAGCAATAATTTATTACGCCGTTAACTCAAGTTATGGACCTAGTTCAGAACGGATTTGAAGTCACTAACAGCAAGCACTTCATTTGGCCATGTGATGAAGACGCATGAGGTGGTATTCGTGAACACTGACTCATACTCAAACGGTTAAAAATTCACAAAAACTTGATGACCCCTAATCTACAGCATCTTTTTCTTCACGTTTCTCAAAAATATAAATTGACATAATCTAGTGACGCAGCGTACCTGCGAGCATTGCGCCAAAGCACGTCGAAAAAATAAGAAAAGGTCAACTGCCGAAGGATGAACGCACGATGACGCGGTATTTTCCGTCTTGGTCAAGGGAAATCCTTTGCGCAAAACTAGATCAGCATACGACCTCATGCGTGCTTGGAGCTCAAGGTCTTGGCGGTCAACATAAACGTAGAAAAACGGAATGAAGCATTTCGTGATGGCTGCCTGGGAAAGAAAACCGAGAACAAATTCTGAATTCAAGTTTTTAAAAAATTATTCTTCAATCGTGAAATATACTAATACAATATTGAATGGGATATCCTGAAGCAAAAACTTCAATAAACATTTCACAAGATAACTCTGGAATCGTATACGTAACGTTAGATAAAATCCGCTAAGAGGCCCAGATAATTTCAAAACGCAGTAGAGCATACTCATGAAATTTACGATGCATCAACGTAAGGACATTATTCATAAACTAGATAATCCTTCAGAAAAGATAAGGGCTTCTGTTTGAACAATTCCTCGCTCCAAATCCTTATAATACGCATCAACACCGAGGAAACTAAAAGCAAAAAAAAAGCATTCCAATCGCGGAGTCTCGCGATTCGAACTCGGATTTCCTCAACAACATTCCAGACTAATCTTTCTGTCTTACAACTTCGTCATCAACAATTGAAGTTCGTATAACACTAATTGATAGATAACCTGGAAAGGCGAATTTTCCGGAACAGGCGGAAGTTTCGAGTCCTCTTCCCAAGCGGAGCAATCATTGCCCGGAAATTCCTCAACTTCGTCGATAAATCGGGCATGCAAATACCTGTGAAACCCGATGCATTTCCGCACAGACTCGACGAGAAGGCGTGAACTGAGATCCGATTTCCGCGCCGACATGATTCCCTCGAGTTGGGTACAAGTCAAACAACAAAACCGTTTCGCCAAAGTGGGAGGAACTCGCCACGCCTCCGGAAAAATCTTGGACCATTTCGCGTTGTACCTTATTGAATTTGCATAAATGAGAAGAAACTGAGCACGAAATAAAAATAAAACAACTGCATGACTCAGAGACTTGCTTAATGAAAGATAAAATCCGAGAAAAATAATGATAATGAAGTCAATTCAACGATTTTTTTTTCGAATACGTGCACTCGTACATTTCCCATTAAAAAAAAATCCCTAAATCAACGGCATTCCTCCAAGAAACTCGAAAAATCAAATTTTCTGGAGGCCTTTTTGCTATTATTTCATTGACACAGGAAAGAGAAAGGCAATAAAACTGTGACGTGTTTTGAAAGGAACTGAAAGGCTGATTGGGCACATGAACCCTTGCCTACAAGTTCAGCATCCTGTCAACTCATTCAAGAAGCAATTTAAGGCCTAGAATATCACCTATTACAATTTCCTATACAATGTATTTCTTCTTCGGTTCCAAAAAAAATGCTTCTTCACCTGACTCGAAACTTCGAAACCCGAGACTATAAATTAAATAACCCCGAATCACAACATACAGTACTTCTTCGAAAGTTACCCAATAACTAAACGATACCAAAATGCACACATGATTGATTCGATTTTAACTGAACATGCGAAAGATTCCTTCGATCAACAAGATTCAATTGAGAAAAAAAATCAACTCTTGAAAACCAACAACGGAATTAGCTTCTAACCTGTTCGCGCATTGATGGAACCATAAAAACCGCTGTTCAATTTCGTCCAACCAGCCCTTTTCGCGATCAGCAAACAAACGTTCGTAATCCATGAGCATGTGGTCACAAACGGTGATGATGACATTATCTCGGATAGTCCCATTCAGGCAATCGTCTATCAGTCGACATCCCCATCCGAGTTTTTCGATATCAGGCTCGATAGACGCGCAATGCTTCACAGCATTCAAAAATTCTTCCTGCACCTTCTCTCCTACCTTAGTTAACCAATATTCAGTTACTGTACGCATAGGCATGATGATTGAAATCGTAATAATCTTACTGTCTTCGTCAGAATAATAGGGTGTCAACGTTAAGTAACGATTGACCCGCATTCATAAGTCGACAGATTTTTTTTAGTTCAGTCGGAGTAAAACTTTTTTTTTCTCCAGTCCATATTAGAAATGATGCATGAATTATTTGCTATTCAGCAGTATCGTAATAAATGTCCTTCCAAAAGACACCGCGACGTCTGCTGAAAATGTTTCATGCTATTCTTTGGGTAAAATTCACATCATTTTCACGGCTCAGGAATCGTATGCTTCATTTCCTTTTAAATCAAAAACGGATGAAATACTACGCGACATTTTATACAGTATTCTCAGAAGTGCAAGACTTCGACCCCATGAACAGTTTTAAAAATTGTTCGATCATTAATCCGACTTAAAATCCGAAGGTGAATACAATACTGTACTGTGAAGACAAAAAGGGAAAGTTTCTCCAGTCAAGTTGAGCGAATGTGCTTTCGCCGTCATACAAAATAAATCCTCATCATTCGTGCCCTGAATTTTTGTTCATACACTTCAGGCATACCAAAAAATTCGGGAATCGTGAGTTTTCTGAAATGCCATTGATGTAACATCTATAACAACTTGTCAAACTTACAAAAAGAACCTTGAATGTCGAAGGTTACGTATGAACCAAATAAAAGGTCACGGCTGTCACGCACTGGACAGACTTTCAAACACGAACGAATGAACGAACTCACTTTCGCAGTCATGATTTCGTAATCGCTGAAATAATGCTTCGCCATCGTGTCCATTTTGTAAGACTCGAAGCCATCCAGCGTTTTCTTCAAGCCATCCAAACCCAGCTTCATCCCCCGAACGTCTCCTTCGGCAAGCATGAACCAGAGGGAATTGAGGCCAGCCACGAGCGAGCGAATCCCGATCAGCGTTTTCAAGGCCGTGTTGAGCTTCTCGATCCCAACGCGAAGATTCACGCTTTCCTCATCGTCGCGAATTGCGGTGCAACTTTTCTGCAAGTCCTCCGCAATGGCTTTGGTTCCTCTGTGCGTTTCAAGCGCTCTCGCCAATTCTGCACGAGCCTGAAGATTAACCTTGATTTTAAAATAACGGGGTCGAGCGCTCACAGCGAAGTGCGATGATCCGCTGCTGGTTAACGACAGTTCTGTCGGACCCAACCAGCTCACAAAACGTGGCAGTATCATTTTACTCTACAATTACCTGAAAAAAGTTGATTTAGTTCTTTCTTGTCAACATTTACCCCACTTAATATTTTTTTTCCGATGAACAATTCTGTCTTCTCGACCAAAATAGGTCCTATAACATCTGTATAACATAGCTCAATACCAAAATTGTCAAGAATCTAATCGGACTTTTAATAGCTTATTTGATTCATGAATGAACTGATTAAGTTGATCTTAACTAACCTAACCTAAACTTCATACCTCTGATTCAGTGGAAGGGGATTGTATTGACATATTAATGCAAAATAACTGCGAGGGCAGATTCAACAAAGGAAGAAACCAATTATCTGATCCATTCCTTCATTGGGATATGGGATCAATTCCCTCCCACACGCCGAAGAACGGTGTGTGGGCATTGCGAGAAGACCCCTACATAATTGGTCAAACGCAGGCGAAAATGGATCAACAATCATCATTGATAATAGCAAGTACGCGGTTCGCTGCCACGCCACATTGCCACTCGTATCTCGCCGCCACAATCACGGTGAAGGGCAGCTTTCGCGGAAAAAAAGTTATTGTAGAAAAATTCCATACACGAAGCAACTCGGCTTTTGGATCACCAGCTGGCCTTTCCAGCTCACGAAACACAGCGGCCTTCAGATCGAGTCGGATCTCTTTCAGACGTTCACTGCACTTTCCTATCACTGAGTCCACGCACGATGTCAACGATTCCACGTCGGGAAAAAGGGCGTCGACCACTGCTCCTATGTTCACTCGAGAGCCATGCTCACTGGCGTCGAGCGCGTCGAAAACTTTAACAAGCACTTCCATAATCAAGGATTCTCGCTAATAAAACAATTTTATCTGACTTTCTAGGGATTTTAACGATGGAGTTATTCGCTAAAAAGCATCTCTCAAACTAACAAGAAATAAACACGCTCATTTCTCCTGGAGCAGACTTCCATCCTCGAAGCGCCACCAACAAAATCAAGGTCCGTCATAAAACGTGGCTTTTGTTCAAAATAACTGAGAAATCTCATCAATACCACACACACATAAAGAACGCGCCTTCGATAGCGAAATCACGAACAACGACGTAAAAATCAAAATCCATGATTAGAAAAATGAAGGAGTAATTTGTACGCAAAAACGGCTGCATTCTTTTTCTTTTCGGCTTCAATTGACACTGAAGCGCAACAGCGAGAAGCGAGCGAACAGTTAACACGAATGACTTTCGACACCTTGTTCTTCATCCTCAAGTCATTGCAGTTCCCAAGGGCAATTGCAACTGGTTCACACTTGCGAAAAGCCATCTGACGAACATTTCCGTGGAGGACATTTTCTTGAGTTCAGTCTTCCAAACCCTATGGAAGAAAATAAATATCAATCATGCTACTGTAGTTAGAAGTTCATGAATAGCGAATGAAGCCAGTCGTGGCTCTCACAGCAACTTTTTTTTTCACTCTATCGGGTATGCAACAAAATCACAAGTCAGTAAATACTGTAGCAAGTCATTTTTTATGGGTCGAATTTGGCAAGAAATGCACACTCAAGTGCCTCACAAAAAGGGACGAATAAGTCAAGCAGACGGAGATCGTGTCGACTCCGTCCAGTAAAAATTAAAACTGCGATTTAATCAGGCAATGAAACTATTTTCATCAGAATCTTTCTCAATTTTTATAGACTAAGAAACCGTATCATATATTCGCAATACAGTAATGTAGAGTTTTATGTATTTCTCAAGGAATCGTACATTTTTGAATCCATCAAACTTCGTTTCTAACACCTGAGATTAATAAAAATAATCTGTAGCTAATTCACAGAAATATTTACATTTTTGCGTGCACATGAAGGAGCGGCAGAAGACGCGCAGGAAGAATACTTACTCGTGGCCTTGAATTTTCAAAAAGAATTCAAATAGAGACTCATTTGACCAGGGAGTGCCTTTAGTAAGTACTCACATCACATTTTGTTGACAACTGCCTGCTGAACCGTGCCCACGTTCGTGCTCCAAGACTGCAAAGCTTTGTACCGCACGTCACCTTGGAAAGAAGGCTCCAGTTCCAGAACTTGATTTATCTGATCGATTTGACCAGTGATCACGCTGAAAAAAAAAGTAACGGGATTCAACCTCGCGGCATCGAATTGTCAATTTGTTCACGATGGTTCCAAGGATAGCCGCATCATACTTTGTACGTCCTAAGAGAAATTGAAGCGAACAGATCGACATGAGCTCAACATTTTCTAGAAAATTAAGTTACTACACGGAGAAGACATGAAATAAGGCTGTGGTCCTCCGATGCGGGAAATTGCACATCAGAGACAGGAGTGTAGAGCGTAAGCTTATTTACAGGTTATGTTCAAGATAAAATTCTAAAAGATGATTGAAGACGTTTTTTGCGCTTTCCGAAACTCACGGATACATCAATGGTCACTTTTCATGTACTTCTGCGTGCGGTTTAATGGAGTTGCAAAACGAACGAAAACTGATTGAATTTCAATGTTTTTGGATATCCTGTAAATTGAAAAAAAAAAATAGAATAAAATGCTTACTTGTCAAGGATACAAGACACGAGAAGACTTTCAACTTCCGCGGGTTCTATTTTCAGCTCCCTGGATATGAACGGGATTTGGATTCGAGTATACGGTTGAATGAGCTCCACGAGGACTTTCGTTCTGATATTTTTCAACAACTCTTCTATGTGTTCCCGGATGAAGGGATCATCCATGATGTTTTTCTTGTTTTTCCTCAAAATCGCTTCAAACTCGGTGATATTATTATTTTGATAAGAGTTGACCAAGTTCGTCATGGCGAGGATATCAGGATCATTTCGATACGGTTTCGCCTCTTGACTGTCGAATGGATTAATCCCCGATTTCATCAACCTTTGGGAGAAATTTGAATTCCATGAAACCACTGTGGAAAAAAAAATCACTGATAACACTCACATGTTCGCTAGCACGAGATATTTCAAACATGTGGTTCTCCTTGGACTTCCAGATTCGTCGTAATTTTTGAATGCTTCGAAAAAGTCGGTATGCGCCTTTTCGAATTCACCCTCCCGCAAATGCATCTTACCCCCGCACTCTGAGAAGGAAAAAAATGTGAAGTTTCGATAATTTTCGAAATTCTTCGGTTTCTGATGTAAAGCCCATCTACAGCAGTTTCTAGACAATCGCAGTGAAAATTTATAATAATTTTAATTTAAAAAATTCGAAACAGGACTTACCTCGAATTACACCCATAATGAGTGGATGAGGTATGGCTGATTTTATGTGTAATGATTGTTCATACAGCGCCTTTAGCCGCTTGTTGTTCTTCTGAGCTGTACACATTTGAATTTCCAACGCGTAAATCTCGAGTAGCTGGGTTCCTTTTTTTAGATCGTCTTCCCCATCATCAGTCTAGAAAATATTGGGAAAAATTTTCGTCCATGAAAATTCGACTTGGTCAATTTTTTATACATATTTTCGTTAAATCCCAGTAATTGTAAACCGCAAAATGAAACGCTTAAAATATAATTTGAAAATACTTACTAGACAAGACTGGTGAAGCTGTTTCAACACAGCGGCAAGCTTTCCAAATTCCTCCAGATCGAAGTAAAGCTTGCCAAGTTTCGTACTCGTCTTGAACCACAAGCGATCATTCTTTGCATCCTTCAATGCATCTAGCGTCGTTTCGTAAAAATTCTGCAACAACTCCATCTAAGTGAAAAATAGACAATCAGCAAATATGTATACTGCATACAGCACACTCCGCTTCGCGACAAAAATAGCTCTGGACATAGATCAAAATCCAAAACGTATGCGTTAAACGATGTCAATGATTTGATAAAAGAGAGCGAATAGGAAAATAAGTTTGCGAAAGTTCAACAATCAGAACAGCAAGTTGGGCGAAAGTTCACGTTCAATTTGGCTATAGAGTACTGTATTATCGACTTGCTCATTCGTGCAACTGCTTTCTTTTTCGTGGTATTCCTTTTCAAGCATTTGTTCTTTCGTCTTCACTCGTCTGGGATTTGCGATTCCGATGTTCGCCCAAATTTTACGCGTAAATGACATAATTTAACCTCAATAGAACAAAAGCGCGTAAGCGACGATTCAAAACTCACATTTTTGGACGTGGAGATATTATCCAAAATGGAGTTGATTGATTTCTCGCTGTAATTTCGCGTAACTGCAGATTTCATGTAAGTAAGCAGCTGTTTGTACCTCGTCATCATCTCTTCGTAATTCCCCAGTTTCGAATGGATCTTGATCATCTGCTTGAGAGCCTTGAACCCCCATTCGCCTTTATCTCCATTTGCTGCTTCGAGCTCCAATACGCGTGAAAAACTTTGCAACGCGTTCAGCGGCTCGTCTTCTTTGAGACTCTTGCTACTGTAATACTGATTCTCCAGATCTACATCTGGCTCCGAATTGCTGTCTTCGCTATATTCCTGGAGTTGAAAAAATTGCAGTCAAATTCTTCCCCAGCTTCCATCCGAATTATTAAAATCAATTTTGCATGTTGGCTTTCGTGCTAATATCATTTCAAATCTCCTCATGTCATCGCCCGTAGGAATAAAATTCTTCAGCTTTTTCCAGATTCAACGGCGAATCCAAGTTTACGACTAATTTTTGTAACAATTACACAGGTGTCACCGAAACCTTTGGGTTTGAATAAGTTTGTTTGGGTTATAATAGACTGGGTAATCTGAGTTGGGCTACTCAGGTCAGTTTGGGTTTGGTCAAATTTGAGATTCCGGGATTCATAAAATATATTCATTACAGCAAGGTAGGCCTTTATAAAGAAAACCGCAGCACTTGACGCATAAAAGGAAGGAAGATAATTCACGAATTAGATAATTCCTACAACAAAAATATCGAAGCTGTACGATATCTAAAAGACTTTCGATCCACTTACCAAATCATAGTCTTCATCGTCCGCGACGTTGAAGTCGTCATCGAAATCCGACATTTCCGACGCACACACACACACACAAAACTGGAATTTAACCTTCAATCCAAAAACCTAGACATTTCAAGAAAATTACTTCAGTAAAAAAAAAATGCCTGGGACTCGCGACACGAAATGAAAAGGAACATTGATTTCCCTAATTTGTATTCCAACCCAACCAAACATGTCACACTCGATACGTTGCAAAAAATGTGAATTCGCGAGCCAAAGCAATCCAAAACGTGATAATAACCCAGGAACCATTTGTCCCGCAGCTTGAGCAGCGATAGCAAGATACGTTTCTTTTGTGTAAAACTTGGACCTCCCCAGTCGTAGGCGTTAGAAAGGCACTAAACGAGTCGAGAAAACACAGACGTTTGACTTTGTCTCGAAAAGTCACCTCAAGGTCGACTCAAATTCCTTTTTGTCATAGGTAACGCTAGAAAAATGTTACCTAAGAAAATGAGACGAATTCTCAAGATTTCAGAGGGAGAACATTTTTCCAAAGAACTTCAGTAGTTTCAAGCATATTCGATGCATTAACACGATGATCACTTCGGAAATCTGGGAAGACTATCCGAGAAACATTCGATGGATTTTTCACGAAAATCGAAAGCAGGCACAGGATGCATAACTTCAGGAAAAATAAACTTCAGAATCACCACAAGCCGTAAAAAAATACCTTCGCTCAACGCATCATCAGTCGTAGTCCAAAACTTTTTTTTTATTTCTAGTGGGGGAAAAGAGGAAAATTCCGTTCAGAAAACTCAGTCATGCACTGGTTTCGCGTGCTGGAATAATAATGCGTCATCTGCCCTTGAAAATGCACCTATTCACTTGTAATAATATATTACAATTATTACTCAGATGTGGCTATGGGGCACATTGCAGAGGTGGAGAGCGGCCTCGAAAGACAATAATTTTCGAGTTTCCAAATTTTCCTTCACTGAATTATGTTTCGTATTTAATGCAGCGCCATAGATTGAATCTCATGCAAAGCTCTGTACCATTCTTGAAGGGTGAAGCAACATTTTGAATTTTGAAATTTATATTCCAATACAGTACACATTTTGAACAGTGTTAAAAACAACTTTAAAAATTATAGGGAACGGACAGTCGGACAGATGGAAAGACTACGTGGGCCGGATCTGGCCCACAGGTCATATCTTGGGCAGCACTCGACTATGGTCTTGATCGTCCCTCTTTTAGTTTGAGACACAACCATATCTTTGTTCTTTAAACAAAAAAGTTCAACCGATGCCCTTTCCGCTACCTGCGTAAGTTTTCAATCCAGAAGAAGGTAAGAAAGAAGCGGGTCATTGGAAAGGTACAGTATTACAAAAATCTACATAAATGATCTGATAACGTTATTACGGTAGATCCAGATTTCGTGGCAGATGACGTACCCATCTCCTACACTGATTCTCGCGATGACTGATGATTGACTCTTCCAAGATTACATTGGAAACATCTGTACGGCGACGCTACACATCAGAACGAGAATTCAGAACCAGTTACACACGCATATGCGAAAATAATAATCATCTAAAAAAAATTTCTTTGCCAAGAATAATAAGCGGGTAATTGGAATGGCAACGGTAAAAAATAAAAATAAACCACATTCACAAAGCCTGGATGATTTGGTGCTTCTGGGCCGCAGACAAGGTTTCTTGGCGTGGGTCCGGCCGTTTGCGACCCGCCAAACGAGCCCGCATCTCGGCCGCGGAAATGCCGTCAAAGTTAAGCTCGTTGTCGCTGGAACCGTTCGCCGGCGCCGGGCTCGTCGTCAAAGACGTGCTCTGTGTTACCTTATCGACAGTCGCATTCTAGAATGACATACAAAGAAAATATAGAAACAAAACAAAATATGCGTCTTTGACAAGGAACATTTGATACCATTTACCAGCAGGTACCGTAACATATGAAACAAGGTACGCGTAACCCGCCGCCTTCATCATGTTTCCAGTTCGACTCTTTTATTCCATCAAGCAGTTAAAATACAACTGATTATGTTCCGACTGAAATTTTTCGCCTTTTCAAGTACAGTCAACCCTCGAAAAGAAGCCACGATTTTTTTGTGTGGTCTGCGGCAGTTTAATACCTAGATAAGTTTGGGAATTCGTTTTAACAATTTTGAAGTCAAAATGTTGTCAAATATTTGAAATTGGACGTCGATCCTCAAATGGCGCTCACGGCTAATTTAACAGAGTTGGCACTCGAAAGGGGGTTGGTGGTTTATCAAAGAGCTAAAATAATTCGAAAAACAAGCATAAATAGGAAAAACAAGTCTCATCTA
>CAJPEX010000491.1:80297-99611 GCA_905338405.1 Notodromas monacha
AAGTACCACAATAATAAACTAGGACGAAAAAAGATGCTTTAGCATAAAACACATGGCATTCAAGTCAACATCCTCTATCCATGAATTTGACGGAATTCGTGCTTAAATTTTAGACAATATTGATTCAAAAAACACGAGACGCCAAATGGAATTCCCTCGAGTCTCGAAGAATGATTTAATAAAATACAGTACAATAATACGCATCATGTTCATTTCATGCAGCTCACCGTGTTGATCTCAATTTTATAATAATTTCCACACAAAAATCCGAATACATCAAGAGGCGACAAAGCAGCATGCCTAATTTTGATCAGAATTTCTGATCATCCGTAAAAGGGCATCAGGGCAATGGCCCTGATGAAAATAAAGGTTCGTCTGATACAGTACCTAGATTTTCTTATACGTTAACAGCCTTCATGCAAATATTCTCTTCGGATATTTCCTTTTGCATAGACAATGAAAGCATTGTATACCACTACTTTGCCTCCTGACGCGAAGAGTTGTATGAATGTATGCAGGAGTGCATTTCTTCGCTTATCTCCACGCATTGATTTGTACGTCGGGCAAAAAATAAAGAAATGCACAGAAGATCGAAACATTTTGCCAATCTGTACACAAAGCAGTGGCAGGTATTCTAGTAAACCCACATTAGGAAAACAGCACATGCCCACTGTACGAACTAAGATACAAAAGAAACTTGTGATGTATCCGAGTTAAGATTAACATCCCGGAAATTCCCTGTCAACATCTGGCAAAATAAATGTACGGAACTAACATTACTCCATGGATTACAAATTAATTTTAGGTTACGAATTGAATTTGTAATTTACACATAATAAAGTGACTTAAAAATTTGTGGATCTAAAATTCCGACATGCTGTAACGGATTCCAACGCCGAAAAAATAAACCTTACAAGAATTCCAACTTGAACTTTGGTCACAAAAATACCATACATGAACTAGCCGGAGGATCAGATCAACATAAAGTAAATGCTGGATACTGATATCGAATCAATGAAAATCGGACTACGGTACATTAAACGTCGAATCAATGAGATCGCTATATTCCTACACAAATTACGTAAGACATTCGGAAAACTTATGTGATTAGTGGAAAAACTGAAATCCCACGTCCATTGAAGGCTAATTTCTAAATTCAGGGAATCCATCGCATACAGTACTAAATTAGGAGCCCTTACACACTCTCCCGTCAAAACTTCCGGCACGTCAAAAATGTTTGAAAATTTCTTGTTCCAAACATTCGTCAGCGAAATTCTGTCAAACCTCTTCAAGTCGAATTTCAAGGGACCAGCAAAAAAATCAAGTTACGGAGGTTTCGAGTTTGAGAAAACACAATTTTGTTGGAAGGGGGGGGGGAAGAAAAAAAGAATTACTGTACAGGGTACTTGGTGATATTCTGGGAGTCGAACTGCTTCTTAAATGAGTTGACAGAATGCTGAACTTGGAGCCAGGAGATCATTCGCTCAATTAGTCTTTCACTTCCTCTCAAAACAGATCAGTCTACCTTTCTAATGCTTTTTCTTTTTTCTTGGTTCAATAAAATAATAAATAAAGGATTCCTGCGAATTTGGGCTATGGAGGTTTGAGGGGAAAGTCTTCTAATTAAAGAGGTTTTCAATACATTGTTTCAGACAGGGTATTTAGACAGGGACCTGGAACATTTTTAACAAAGGGAGATACAGTATTTTACTCACGGAGATTCGAGTTACCTAGGTTCAACCACCTTGGAGTCGCAAAATGAGCATATTTCCTGGATTGTATTTAAAACTGAATCAACCGGAGGCTTGTTTAGAAATTTTCGCCATCGTGGTCTTCGATTCCCACCGATCCGAATTGCAAATTTACAATACAAATGAATGAAACACGTGGATTTGAAGGTGTAAGAATTACCGAATTCAAAGACGTTTTTTTTTTAATCACGTACGGCATTTTTTTCGATTCCTTCGATTTATCCACGTCCAAATTGAACTTCCACCAGCAAATGTAATCCTACCAAATCCAACCACACAGTTCCCACAGAACTTCCGATGCAGTTTAACGTACAGGTACTTAACATTCAAACTTTGGGATCTCGAAAGCAGCCCTGTGGTGCAATAACCACAAAACGTGCATGGTCATGAACAATAGACGAATCAAGTTAAAATGTTCGAGAAAAAAATCTTTCAAGTAAGAACAATGAATTTCTCATCCGAGAAACTGACCTGTTGCACTTTTTTGGGAATGATCTCTTCAGCCTGATTTTCCATGGACTCGGACGAAACGGATGGCACTTCTTCCTCTTCCAAAGCAATCTTTCTGATTTCATTCGCAAGAAGTAGCACGTCGTCTCCAGAACTTTCGATCACCATATTCTTCTCGTTGTAATATGCGAAGCATTCGGGATCGACGACAAGAAGATCCACAGTCTGAGGGTTCGCTTTGATGCGCTCGACGACTTGCAAATGATTCTCGTTGTTGATGTTGACACCGTTGACTTCGACTATTCTATCACCTTGCTTCAGGCCAGCTTTCTCCGCAGGCGAATCGTCGTCGATTTTTCCTATGAACTGACCCGGTTTACTTTTTATAGCTTGCAAGTGGAACCCGTAGCCGTCAAAATCCGGCCACTTTGTTATCCGACACAGCCTCGGTTGCGGAACACTTTTCGCAGTCATCGTTACCAAACTTTCGCAAAATATAAGAGAGCGCGATTTAAACTGGGGAGACAAGCTGCTCCGTCAACAACAATTTTTTTTGGAGCGGTAATCACGGACACATTTAAAAAAAAAATCACGACAAAAAGCGATCTCTCGGCATCTCACAACTCTAACATGTTCCAATGGTGCACGGATAAACGTAAAAAGCGATCAAACGCTCCATGGGACAAACTTTCCACATTTTTTACGAACTTATATTTCTTTTATTTTCGCATAAAATTGTGGGAGTCGACTCAGAGCGAGCCTTCTACGCGCCAGACGAGCGATGTGAATTGTACGTACGGAATAATAAATTACTTATGGTTGTTGCACGTAGTGACGCATGCCTACAGTACTAAAATTCGTGTTAAGATTTTTGAAATGCTTGCTTTCGTACTGACTGATTTTTGCGACGTGTGATTGATAATTTGTTCAGGATAATATATACCTTACAGAGTAATCCCAGCGAGGAAATCGTTGGGAGAGATCTGAAGTTTGTTCCAGTTAATTACAAATGGATGAACTGAAATCCGATGCCAAAAACGTTTCAGTTATGTATTGATCTTCCCGAACACTTCCGATTCAATTTTGTACCTTTTCGCTTTAGTTTTTTTCCTCAATTTATTTTACCAGCACTTCCGCAAAATCTTGTGCGGAATGCTCCGGACGAACTCATGCGATGATATCATAGAATTTCAAAATCCAACTCAAAATCACAGGGGACAATCAAGATGACGACATCGTCACTAGAATTATTTCCAACCAGAATCATAAACTCGTCGACACAAAAAAAAAAAAAAAAGAAGCACGAAAGCGTTTTTTTTTCCCCAGCAGGATGAAACAAGGAAGGGAGATATTTGAATGAGATGCTTCTCCGATTATATGAGCACTTTTTTGGGGGGAGCAGATCATGCACACGAACACACCAACCGCGCGCTTGAGGAGCCGTGCGACGAATGAGACACTTCCCGCGAAACGCTGAAAGCCAACGGAGGATCGACACCCGTCACATTGTTGACTGCACATATATAAACGCCCGATCCGCCGACATGCGACTTATTCTGACCGAAACTACTCGGAACTGGAAAAATTCTCAGGGCAATCGCGAGATCACCAGAAAAAAGGAAACCAAGAAAACTCGATTATTCTCACGCACCTGGATATTTTGCAATCTTAGCCAAGTCAAAAAATTAATTTTCAAACGAATACGATAAGACCAGCGGGCGACGTTGAACGGGTTCGCTGCTTGTCGTGACTTTTACCGACTTGAGAGATTGGACTTCATAAACACGGGGAACAGATACTAGCAAGAAAGTTTCATAAGTGCGAATATTAGCTTCTTTATAAATTAATCGAGTAAATCGTAAAAATCTTCTCGGCAGACGAAACAAATATTGTGACGCAAGTGTGAGCAGTACTATGCATATTTTAAAATCTCCTCGCCAAATTTGCTGAACATGACTTTTCATCTACATGGATGAGAAGACTCATTAACTTGGAAAAAGTCCGTGAATACACTGTTTCCCCGATCCACTGTTCAATTTAGAGGTCTTGTGGCGTGGCCATTGCCGAGGTACTGCAGTACCTACACTCGAACTTAAAATCACACCACAACGCGTGCTAGAACTTCACCGGGAAGAATTCTTGTAGCGTTGCACGACTGACTGACATATGTAGCTCGACATGATGTAACAGGGCGCTTTAGGTTTTACATCAAAGAGCTTTACCATTCTGCATTAAAGTTCCCCCAGACCCCTGTAGGATCCTCCCTCTGCACATTCCTCAGTCCTCACACACTGCGGACGTTAAAGGTTTGGTGTAGTACAGTTCTTGTACCTAGTGTTACTCATTCCACAATAATACAAATTGATCACAATGGTCTGGTCAATTAAAATTCCACCAATCTGAATAGGAAGTAATTTATCTCACACTCATATCAGACAAAAGCATCGGTGCAAAATTTTCCGTACACTTGTCCAGAATTTCAAAATAAGACACAATCTTTAATAGCAGTTTTATTGACCAAAAATCACTATGCTTCCGCTTGAGGATTTCTTTTTCCGGCTGCAAAATAATTTCGAACACGTGTAGGTATTTCATGATAAGAAAGAGAATTGCAAACCACGAGAAAGACGATATCAAACCAAAAAATAAGCCCACGCCCCAAATAAGTCACCTACTCAGAGCGCTGTTTCATGTCAAAAGTCCGAAGAAAATTGCCAAATTCAGTACTCAGTGCGCCATTTCTTTTTCTCTCATCAGTCGGAAATCACATCCATTTTCAATCAAAATAAAATCATACCACAATCAGCAAAAATCACGTAGGCAAACAAATATATTTCACTGGTACAGTATACGGTATTCTTCATAACCCATATCGAGGATACCAGCTTTCCCACATCAATCAACGTGATTCGAATAAGGTCAAAACATCCGCACAACACCTTTCATCTACATATTGCAATCGAATCATGCAGAATCAAAGTAATATATGTTCTGATATAGAATGCCCAAAGCAATGCTGACTTAGCAACGTGAAACTAAATTCAAAATAAAGAAATCCGGCGGGATGATACAGTATTATTACAGAAACAGCATTTTGGAAATGTGAAAGCCGCATAAAAAGCTCAGTTCGGAATGGACCATTTCAGAAGGAAAACTGTTTACATTTTTCAGCTATCTAATATATTTCAACCTTATTTCATAATGAATTTAGTATACCCCGCTGAATTTGTCGTGATAGTGGGAATTGAGTCATGATTTAAGACTACCTATCATATTTGGCGTTTCTCACGAGTGTAGATGCTTCATTTAATGAATAAGTCATTTGTTCTAGATCTCGATAATTTTCGCATATAAAATACTGTACATTCTTCCTCAATTCTTCGTTCATCGAGTTCAAGCACTCAACTGAAATTTAAACCAAAAATAATACCTTATACTGTAATTAAATTGAATATTTATGCTGCAAATCATGCCATTTTGCGTGAAAGTTCATCGAATCTCGGGCGTTGAAAAAATTTGAGATGAAGACATATATTAAACAGGTTTCCAATTTTCGAAGCTCAAAACTAATGGGGGGGTCCGAATATATTCGAATATATATGCGATTTACGTAAATTAATGTGTAATGTGCGTATATATCAGGAAATATTTCTGTTGGTGCGGTTGGTGCCCCACAAAACGAGCGAGAACTTCGTATTTTCTTCAGTTCTTTTGGAATTGAAAAAATTAAAATATGGTCGGCTTCTATATTTGAAGATGCATGAGTCATGTACGGAAGGGGAAGAGCAAAGAGGGTTATGTGACACTGTTGTTTTTTCTCTTCTGCGGAGAATCTAAAATTTTTTTTTTTTAATTTAGTTCCTGGACAGTCAGAAACCCAAGAAAATGAGAGCTCGTGGAGTCCTTATACATTCGCCGATACTATTAATGGAATTCTAATTTTGTGCATGAAAAATCTAGGAGGGTGGTTATATTCAAGGGGTGATTAAATTTGCGTGAATACGTTTCTCATGAGCGCGATTCGAAAATAAATGGAGCAAAAAAATGTGTTCCAGTGTAATACAATATAATTAAGTGATTCAAATTGTTTCAAGATTGAGCATATAGATTTATGTGAACATTATTATGCACACCCTTCAAAAATCTTCGCTGGTTGCCAATGGAGCCCGTTTCAGCAATCCAGAGAACCCCAATTCGACCTTGGAAGTGCTCGCAGATTTTCTCAAGCCAGACGACGCCGACGTTTTAATAATTTGCAAGTGAGCCGGTTTCGGCACTATCTTCGGTTTCTCCGCAATTTTTGGCTTGCTGCCCCCATTACCACAACTATAATTTCCGAAATTCCCATTCGGCGAAGATGTTAAAATCATTGTCGTCACACCAGCACTACTATTACCGACACCACGATTCGACAGCGAAGGAGACGCCGTCGTCGAAGTTTCCGTCGACGTAGAACTTTCAACGGAAACACTTCTCTCAAAGTTGAGTCCCTTATTGAAATCTCTAAATCTGTCTTCTTCGTCATGATCTCCATCGTCATCGTCGTCTGCGTTAATTAGTGACGATTGCATGTCGTTTGTGGATTTCGAGCGCTCAGTTTCTACTCGTGTCGACCAAGAATTGGGTGTCGGCGATGAAACAGCGTTGTTTGACGACGATGATGTGAATAGTGTCACGGGTTTACGAGGCGTCGAAGTGATTTCAGCTGCTGGCACCGAAATTATTATCTTGCCGGATTCCAAAGTACGCTGTTCGCGGAGTTTGAGTTGATAAGCCACTTCGAAGGCCTGGCCCAAAGTCAAGATAACCTCGGATGAATTTTCCTGGTTCACGGGTAGAAGAAGGAAAACAAATAAAACCACAGAATATTCCATCGTAGATTTTCAGAAATGAATCAGTCCTTCAAAAAAAAATGATTGGAGATAAAAGCTAAATATAACTTTGCAGACGACTCGAAAATTTCTGCAGTCAACAGCATTGATTCCTTGTTTATCTTTCCCATGCAGATGAAGGAATAAAATATGTGAAGGCTCGTCTCTCGAAGTTGAAATAACTTTCAACCAACTTCCTTCATTCACGGTTTACAAACGAAGAAAAAAGCTGACACAGTTTCATCATATTTTTAGAAAAAATCAAACTGATCGTTAAAATATGAATAAGCGGAAATTAAAGCTAAATATATGCACTGGTATTAATTGCAGAAAGTTCAAACATTACTGACATTGTGTAACATTGATTCCTTTTCCCCGAAAAATAAAGAATCTCGACTTTCTTGGATCGAATATTCTAGCAAATTTCTAAAAAACATTTTGTTGCGAAAACAAGCGCAATTGAAAATTTTCAATTGAAACCTACATCATGAACATAAATTTTACTCAACATTTTTGACTTGTCGCTTTGGGAAAGGCACTACTGCTGTATCCAAAGGTTTCTTTTACTCCAACATCTAGTCAATGTTTCTTGGATGACAAAAAGGTGTCGCCTGAACCACTACAAAAATGAAAACAAAGGAAGATTACCTGCTCACTTCAAGGGTTGGTTTTACCACTGCACTGTAGTGTTTTTGTACGAATGTTTATGTAATTTAATGCAATCCCTGAAATGCTTGCCTTCAGATAGTGATTCAACCAGACTTTATATGAAAGGAACTAAATAAAACTTGACCTGCGTGTAACGCACCAGCAGTTAACGAAGAAATCCTGCAGTTATTGAAAGACAAGCAGATATACAGTATTTTGCTAAATATTGCATCTCAAAAATTATTTTTACCATCACGACAAACTTCTTCAAAGAAGGACGTGTGATGAATTTTTATTACTGTACACGATAGTTATTTTTTCAATTATCAAACATATAAGGCGAACTATATACAGCATTCCGTTTTCTCGTCGCTATGCGAAATTCGTGGGTTTGTGTTCACTTGAATTCCGAAGAAAAACTTTGAAAATAATCCCTCATGGATTGAATTTGACAGCTATATTGCTTATGAAGCTTTTACTCTTGTGATCGGTGAAGTCATCTAAATTCATTCATGCTTAGTACAATTTTCTTTTTCAGATCAAACTTACTGCTGTCTCAGACAGGAACACGTGACAGTAGTGATTTCCACTGAGTTCGTCCAGTATGATATAAGCGAAATATCGGAGATCAACGTCATCTTGACAAGCGCTGTTGATGTTTCGAACATCATGCTCACATAAAACTCTCTGTAAAAAAGAGGTCAGAAATTATTGTACTGATGTACCTTCACTACTCATAAAAATCGCGAGAAACAGCTCAAATTAATGCACACCAGCGTCTTCTGAAACATTTACGCATTTTTTTTACAAGGATCGTCTTTTTTTACCTTTGAAAAAACGTCAACGACTTGAACACCGACGCAGGAAATGCGCAAAGCGACTTCGGTTTTCTCCTTGTCACTGGAAAATGCAGATTTTCTCGACTTCCGTATTGTCATTCGAGATGAACGGATTCCTTCCATGTGTTGGATCACAGTTGACCCCAAATACTGGAAGGGAAAAAATGTCAACAAAAGCATTAAATCAAACTCAGGCATAAGAAATACAAGGAGTTATCTATTTTAAGCGTAATGAAACATTTCCTTCCCATATTGAAACCTGAGCAATGTATGTACAGTATTTTCCCCAACAATAAATAAGCGACTTCAATCGCTCAAAAATACTGCGAATCTAGCTGTTATTCTTTAATACTGTACTCTAAAACTATTGATTTTATCCATCTGACAATGATGAAATTCAAGTAAAAAAAGCGCGTAATTCAGAGAGATTCAGCATAGTATTTTCCGCGCAGAAATGAATAATTCATTCGAAAACGTGATCACGAAATACTGAAGTAAAAAACAAGGATATCACATAGTTTGCTTTATTTATGATTCAATTCTTCTCCTTTACATAAATTTGAAAAGGCAATACTTTGATTTTGCGCAACCTTACTTTTTCTATAAAGCTTAATAAAATTAAATTTAGATAAATCGGAATTTTCCTACATGCATCTTTCTTTCTCGCCGTTGGCTGAAATATAATAATCAGGTATTGTACAGCATTATCTATCCTTGCGGCGGCAGTTGATCACTGAACCTAATTACAACGTGAATTAAATCAATCCCGGTAGCGCAGCAACGCCGATCAAGAAGAAATCAATTAACCGAGGAATTTATACGGAACCCGGGTTGTTATCACGCCATTATTAAAAAAAAAAGTTGGTAATCCACATCCGCGAGATTATCAAAGAGCGTGAATAAAATTCATGGCGTGCTGATGAGCGAATCGTCATTATTGTCTGTTGCCATTTTATACCAGAGCGGAGTAATCACAGCTGCCATCAATCAAAGCCCCGGGGGAGTGTTGCCAAGCCACTGGCAACTCGGCTCCAGACACAGCAATAACCCGCGGTTCCCGAAGCGTCAAAGGCATTCTCGACGATGACGACGACGACGGGAGTGTCGACGTGGATAACGCGTCGTCTTCCGCGTTATTGACGTTGCCCGGAACCGACACCGTCACCGTGCCTAATTCTGAGTGGGAATGCTGAATGAAACCCGTTCCAGCTAATGTCGATGCTGCTGCTGCAGTGGATTTGGGCTTGTTGCTGCTCATCATGTTGAGGTTATTATTGTGATGATGATGATGATGCTGATCCTTGTGTTTCCATTTATTGGAGCCAGGTAGACTAGGGCTGGACGATGCGGAAGAGGATGATGGTGGGGTTGAAAAGCCGAGTCTTTCTCTCAGTTCTGATTGGTACTCGTTGATCTCGTTGTTCTGAAATCAAAGAAAGAAGTCTCGAACACTTTCCCGTTGAAAGAGTGGAAATCTAAAGAATAAATTAATTTTTAAATTTTATAAAATTTATAACAAAAATTTTGTCATAAATAGTCAAAATATAGTCAAAATTTATAACAGGTCCAAAGCATTGCAAAAATTTATGTCCCAGATTCGCCATTGAATTACAGTAGAACCTCTTCGAACCAAACTTACAAAGGGACTAGAAAAAAAAATTCGAGTTAGGTAAAGAAGCATTTTTCGGCGGAAATAAGGAAGAAGAATTACAGGACATTGTAAACTTATAGGCAAGAATTCGTCGGCCCAATTAATCTTTCAGCTCCTTTCAAAGACCACATCAAGTTAAATTTTTATTCCTTTTCTCTTTCCTGTGTCAATAAAATGATGGACAAAAAACTCCCATAAAATTTCGATTCACGCGGAGGTTTGAGGGAAAAAGCCTTTGAATTAGGGAAGCTTTTCAATCAATTGTTTCTATAAGTGAATTCAGACAGGAACTTATAAAAAATGTTTACATTGAGACGAGATATTCGACTTGGGGAGGTTCGAGTTATTGAGGTTCAACTGAATTTATTGAATTATGGGGCACTTGTGAAATACGAAATAAAGGCTCTTATTAACGAATATTTTTTTGCAGAAATTGCGCTATTAATTAGCCTTTGAATAGTATTATTGAACTATACAGATCATTATTGAAAGACATAATTTATCACGAGCGTTGTGCAGGCACAATTAAGCTTCCTTCAGCATCTAAAATATGGCCTTTCAAAATGTGCTCGTCGTGCATCAGGTACATCAATATAGATCAATATGCTTTCAAATATAGATCAATGTGTGCAGTTCATCATAATGAGTCCCTTTTTACTCACGAGTTTACTAAGACCAGCAGAAACGTCGTGGTCCTCGAAAACTCTCTGCTGGAAGTGTTGAGATGGCATCAGCGAAGTCAAACTGGACGACAGACTCGATCTGGATCGAGTCTTACTGGCTCTCGATTCCGTTGTACTCGTCGCAACATTAACGGCTCGGTCGTGGTCTCTCACGGTACCATTTTCCTTGTGTTGGTTTTCCAACCAAGCCAAAATACGCTTTTTGTGACCAGGAAGGTGGATGTCAAGCGTGGTCGTCAATTCGACTTCCCACAGACGACGAACCGCATTCATGTCACTGACTTTCGATAGGCGGAACTTCGGTGCGTATGATTCCAAGCCGAGGAAACAGAGCCATGATTCCACTGTCAGGAAGTGTTGTTGTTGATGATGATGATGATCCTGGTCAGTTGTAAACGACTTTACGGATTTGTTCGTCAAGGACGTAGAGGTTGTTGCAGAGCTTTTTACGGATGTGAGTTTGCAGGGCAGTTTTCCGGCTTGCTCTAGAATTTTTCGACGAGTTCTTGGGTCCCGGATTCCCATTTCTTCCAGGTCTGATTCTTCCAAAATACCGTTTCCCTAAAAAAAAATAATATTATGCCTTAATTCATTGTTTTCGAGGAATAGAAATTAAAGAGTTTCAACACTTAATTCCTCGGCAACGCTGCACAAATTTTCACCTCAAGTCCAACCGGTTCCAATGATTTTAGTTTTATAATACAGTACCTGCATACATTTTCGGAACACAGCGCACTACAGTATTTTCAAGTAATCCAATTGATCAAAAGATGAGTACAGTTTTTGATAATGTTGTTTTTATCCCAAAAAACCACATTTATGCAGTAGAATGTGATATTGTATTCAATTATGAAATAAAATGTATCGATTACTGTCTGGTTGTGCACTTTTGCTACTTCCTTCATCACGTGGCAGCTGAATGTCCCGAGGAAATTGATGCATTTTCGACGACATGATAACATTTTTCAAGCTTGCAAATTTTGATTTAAACCCTTGTCATGAATAGAATGCAAAATCCAAATTTGAGCTGATTGTAGACAATATCTAATTTTTTAAATGAGGAAAAAAAATGACGACGGTGTATGGTGTTTTTGATGTCAACCTTTTTCATTGTCCTGAAATTCACATAACCACCGGACTGACGCATGTTTTAGGAAATGCATGAAGAAAATGTAGTACTGTACTATACTGTATTGAGTATACAGTATTGTACATTAAAAACATTTACAAAGTCATTGAAAAAATAATTGCTAGAGCATCGCTTTTAATAATTAGTCCAGTACACTTCCTCACTTAATTTAAATTTTCATTATCAATTACAGTACAGTATTTCATTGGTTCACATGTTTCCGTTCTACAAACAAATATATTTTGATGGTTACTTTGCACAGAATATGCAGATGTCACTGGCAGTCACAATTGTATTTGAGTTTTACGTTGACGATGAATTATCCAAAGCTCCATCTTATTTCTCTTAACTATGTTTATATGCGGAAAGGAGGAAAATTGGGATCGTTCTCGAGTTTCTGTGATTTTTCATAGTACATAGTCATAATGATCCAATTTCCAAAAGGCTTTCCAAAACATGTTTGAATGCATATACAGTATCGTACAGTGCATAGTACAATTTCAATGGTGCGTTAAATACAGTGAATCGAGGAGGTAGAAAAACGGAACGTTGAGTTGCCTCTATTTCGGCAGGATTGAAAGAATTTTTAAAAAAGTTTGCCAAAAAAATTAATTGTCAGATCAACTTCATTAGAAATATTTTACTGACCAGAAATTGGACGTTGTCGAATCCATTTGACAGGAAATGTGGAACCAGGTCCTGGTGTCCAGTCTGAGACAACCACCGGCTCAGTTCCTCGGTTGTTTCTCTGGATTCTGTTCAAATAATTGGAAAATACAGGAGAAATTTCCTCATTAATTATTTTATAAAGACCCCAAAAGGCAAATAATTCATTAGCCTGGGGATCCTGCTAAGTACGTAATCATCTAGTCTTCTAACATCAACGGTGAAACAATTGTATTCAATCCAATTTTTTCATTTGAGAAACTACCGGTGAATTTATATGATAAAATATGCATGATTATTTTGTTGAAAAATTATTTCGAAGGATTTTGACAGAAACACCTAACAGACAACATGCAATAAAAATCTTACTGCGACGAATTTTCAAGATTCTTTATAAAAAAATTCCTCTTTGGTGGATTGTTTCATTATTCCCAAAAATTCTTCAAATTTATGAATTTATGAAGGCATCAGTTTTGTATATACTGATTTTTTATATTAAATTTTATATTCACGTAATATTTATACCAACCCATATTCACTGCTCAGCAGTGACATTTTTTTCTACTTAAAACAAAGCTAAAGATTATGTTAATAAAGAAGAATCTCCGGAAGATTTTTTTGTATTCGGGCAACTACATATTTGGTGTGACAAATCTTTTCCTACGCCTCTTGTGACACTTTGCTTTACTCTTGTTAACGTTCCGATGCAGCCATGATAAAAGCTCATACCATATACAAATAATAAAGCCATCTTTAATTTTTAAATCCGAATTTTTCATGGCAATCTTCTCTTTTTTTCCGCTGAGTTTTTGTCATGTTTTAACACGCAGTTGCATCTATTTGGTGAACGAGACTAAAATGTCCATATTGCAAAATTTACTTTTGAATGCAGGCGTTTCTGCAGGCGGATCAGCAAAACCGCGACTTCTTTCATTGTCAATCTCCAACAAGGGCTTCTTCTGCTCATTTCCGGGCAGAAGTTCGTGATTGAAGGATTGAATGATGTCCGTGATTTTATTCCACTCTTCCTTCTCGTCGAACGAAGGCGTCGCGTGGAAATTCTTCAGCTTGTGCTGGTTGTTGTTGTTGTTGTTCCTCTCCTCGCTCATTTTCCCCGACCCCTGTTTCTGTTCCGCGACTTGCTGAATGTTTGTTTCCGGAATGCTGTTCTTGTTGGTTCCTGGCGATGTGAATGAGGACGAGTTCAAGGTGTTGCCAATAACACGTTGCTCATGACGATTGTGTTTCATGGTCAATGTTCCCTGCTGAAGGGGTTTATTATTCAGCAGCGGGTTTTCTGGGCTCGAGGGTGAGTTTTCTTGAATGCTTGAAGTCCGTGGACGGCCCGAGTCCGCCCCGGACGGAAGGGAAAATCTTGGACTGATTCCTGCCGTAATTGTTGCTGATGAGGAATGAGGATGAAAACTTGAGTCCCGAGTGCTGGTGAAATCTTTCCTGAGCCCTGATGGGAAAAGAAAATCGACGAAAAAAACAACGTTGAAAATCATTTTGATGCGAAATTTTGGTGGGACGAAGAGTGGAATTCACGCGGAGAAAAAATGGGCAATGACCTGTGAAATTCAGAAGTCCCGTTTCTTTGTGGGCTTGAAATTTACGTAAAAATATTTAAATTGGCGTTTGAAATATTGTGCAGTGCTAGGATAAAAAACACGTCTGACGTAAGACGCGCCGAAATATTTTGTTTTGCTAAGAATATGAGCCGGGAAATTCCTAAGAAGAACTTTCACTCGGAATCAGTTCCGTGTGATTCACTTTGACTTTTACTCATGCTTCAATCACCAGTATTATCTGCTAAATCTCTTCAAATAAGCAATCTAAATTCTAAATAATATTCGGTGGCATCAACAATGGTAATGCGGCATTGCTCAAGTGAATTCCAGACTTGATGCCATTCAAATGATTACCCACTTCACCCGCGAATCTAGAATGTTATCATACGTGAGGTGTGCTAAAAATCTAAAATGCAAGAGGCAATATCCCAGACAGATTTAGCTTTTTTTTCAGTCACATTCCTTCGCGAAAAAAAATTTGCCTCATCTTATGTATGAAAGAGATTAAGTGAGACAAGCGAATTTCTAGCGAAACATTTTGAAAGCAATCATCAGGGTAATTGTTGTTTCGCATCACAAAAAGCGTTTTGAATAACGTTCAATTCGAAATAAATTTGCATGCACACCTGTATGCTGTTCTGTCCAATTTCACACAGCGGGACTTGGAATGAAATTACGGTAGGATTTGAAAATGCATTTTTGCATGTAAATTTTGACGCAGTAAAACCACATCAATATTCATTGAAGCCCCTGCAAAATTCAAAAGGATAAAGTACTTTGTTTTAAACTATGCAAAGAAGTGACAAGGAGCCAATTTCAGCTCGTTACTGCGTAAGGATTCGGATCTGCAATGAATCCTTGAAAATCACTGCAAGTATCGATTACTCACTTGTAGCACAAAAGCATTTGACTAATGAGAATTATTTAATTATGGTTGTTCAACACAACTTCTTCAAACCACGCAAATACTTTATGTCATTCATTGCAGAGATGTTCGGCCGATAAACTAGGAAAACAATGTCCCATACTAAAATTTTAGGCCCTATATTCTGTACCCTATTTTACAAGAAATAAAAATTTTATTTTCCCCGGATTTTGTAAGCATATGCATTATATAATATAAAACCAATGTTCAAATTCAAAATTAATTCAACTTCGTTTTTATGTATTCTAGGGAAGCGCCAAGTGCACGTGAGGCATGAGGAAATTTTTTTTCAAACCCCTTGCGATATAAGCAATCTATAATTTTTTTGATACAATATTAAATTCTGAATTTATCAGGACAAAAATACTGTAGCGATGATTTTTTAATTACTCGTCCAAATCTTCGGGAATAAATATTTTCACGTCGAATAAATGCTCATGAAATTTACGTTGCAAGAAAGAAAGAAAAGAAAAACAAGAAAAATAGGCAGTAAAAGTATTTTTCAAGGCAAAAAGCTCCTTTTACACGCGAAATGTATCCTGAACTCCAGCATACAAAAAAATACATGCCCCATGTTTATAAATTTAACCTCGTCATTACCGCACTATTTACCAACCGCTTTTGACGGTCGGATGACTACAAAATACGGTAAATAAACAATTGGAGGAAACTAAAAACCATCAAACGATCTGTTTCAACTTGCGTCTGTTTATGATGATGGGGAAAATAACACGACCTGATCTTGGTTACTAATTTTTTTTTTCTTTGGGAATCACATAAAACTTTTTCTTTACATAACTTTTACGAGATTTTGCATCAGGAGAAATTGACGATTGAATTCAATTCCAATGTTTGTTTGCCTGCTTTTAAAAAAAAAAACGCTCACCGTCGGCTGCCCCACAACACACGAGGAATCTGTTGACGAGTCCCATTTCCAAGGGACTTGACAAAATCTTCATGTCAATTCAAAAACTACATTCCTCGTAATTTTCGTGAATGAAAATCTATCATTAATTTTCTCGCTCTTTCTATTATTTTTTTAAAATCCAACAAAAGCTGCGGTTATTCACTCTGACGTCACGGCACGAACTGAAGATATTTCTGTAGTAAAAAGTTCATCATGTATCGCGGAGAAATAACGGGGGGAGGGGGGGTAAGTTAGACGCATTATTCGTCATCGTGAGCTACTCAACTATTCTTTCCGGGAAAAGCTAAGGGACCTGAGAAAGAATTTGAGATGGAAGGGAGAAAAAAAAATATTATTCGTATACAGCCCACTTCTGTTTTTCCGGTGAACTGAAAAGTCACAGCCGGTCTCCGGATTCGGGGCAATCCCCTCTCAGGAGGTAACAAGCAAGGCAAAAGTATACTTGGGGAGTTTTTGTGTACATCCTGTCGTTGTTCTGCTGTCCCTTGTCCCACTATAGTTGATCCTGGTAAACAGGCAATAAACGGGAGGAGGGCGAAGAGAAGGCAAAAAAAAAAAAAGAACTCTCCTCAAGTTTCTGTTTACCAGGGTCATTTTCTGATCTCCTATTTTCTGCAACAGAGCGTTTTTTTCCTTGCGTTTTTACTTGGGAAATGGGACATTATTTCACAGAATGACTACAAAAAGTTAGATATTACTGCTACTGTATGTAGTTGATCATGGTAAACAGACAATGAACGGGAGGAGGGCGAAGAGAAGGCAAAAAAGAATCCTCCTCAAGTTTCTGTTTACCAGGGTCATTTCCTGATCTCCAATTTTCTGAAACAGAGCGTTTTTTTCCTGCGTTTTTACTCCGGAAATCCGACATTATTTCACAGAATGACTGCAAAAAGTTAAATACTGTATTACTGCGGTGCATTTCGAAATATACAGGGAGGACTGTCTCAAAAACAAAATTCGAGGGACCAGAAAATTTGTTGAAGAGAGAATGACCTCCTACGAAGTTGGGAAACAAATTTACGGGATCAAAAAATTGTTGTTAAAGAGAAAATCGTTGTAGACAGGTCGTAGTAAAGAGAGTACACCTGTGTATACCCTCTACAACGATTTAGTCAACGACGATTCTCTCTGCATATTGTTTCACCGTTTTGATAATTTTTTTGTGAACCAGGGTTTTTTACCCTCGAAATAATGTCTACGTGAAATGGTTCTGGTCCCCTGAATTTAGTTCTAAAGAGAGTAAACCTGCATCAATTTTATAAAATAGGCAAAATCCTTCATCCTGCCTGCAAAAGCACTCAAAACTTTTTCGCGGTATAGTATACTGTTTTTGAATTAAACGTGGTCTGTTGATATCGACGTACAGCAGTATTAAAAATCAAGTTTACCGTACTTCATAACCTGGTTTGAAATAAAATTTAAAACATGTTTGTAATTTGAGGTTCATGAGGTTATGGCACAAAAGTTTGTTGATGGAAGTTCTGGAGAACCAGCGTTTATATTGTTTAATTTTCTTCAGCACTTGTTGTATTTTGTTTTAACTCGCCCAAAAAGTATTTTAAAATCAGGAACAATTTATTTTACGACCCCTGTAACAACAGCCGTATTATATTTGATCCCAGTGTACAGTAATCCTCCCTTTTACGATCAGTACATTTTCGTACAGTGTCAATGCTGGAATTATAATATGCTGAATGTTCTTGGGTTAAAATTAAGCTGGTCAAGACGCTATTCAGGTTTGAACAAATATACAGTACATTTATTCCAAACTGAATTTGTATTTTAAAAAGTAGTACTGTAATGAAGAAATGTGCTTCCAGAAAGAATTCCTCAAAGCAGAATGGAGTAGATGTGATGTTTCCTGTCTTTTATTACATGCAATAAATATTTGTCACGGCAGATTTCTACGAATTTTGGATACACAGTAACAATTTCCATGCAGAAACTTTCTTCTTCGGTTTCTAAAAAAAATTGAAACGTCTCCTCTGTTGGACAAAAACATAAGTGCTTCATTTTATTGTTGATAAGTTCAAGGTCAGATCCCGAGCAAAAATAACCACTTTCACGCACTCAAAAATATTTACGAGATTTGTTTCCTTGAACTCTGAAGAAATTGTGGCAGTACTTGGGTTGATAGATGAGCAGTGCTTTATGAAAACAAGGATGCTTGGAAATCTATTTTTAAATGCATCCAATTGAGTCATTCAAGATGAAGTCTTCAAAAATCAGCAATCTTGCTAAATATACATATAAATACTGTAAATAAATCAGATGAAAGAGGATGAAGTAGACTAATTTTTTAAAAACAAAATGCATACAATATGAGCAAGTTGATAATCACATGGGGGAAAATTTGCAATAATGAGATCTTTGATTTACTCTCAGATATTGGATTGATTCAAAGACTCCCAAAACATTTTCTGGTTCTGCCTCAAGTTGCATGATGATGATACTTGAGTTGAGAATTCTCTGCCATTATTTTTTGCCTTCTTTTGCACACAAATATTGAAATAAGGTGTATGACATAATTCCAGAACAATAAACAGATTGAACATTATAAAAAAAGTCATTTTTATTAATTTTACAATAACATAATTCAGTTGCATAATATTTTCAAGAAAAGCAGTAGACCATCATATGGACAAATTACCCCTCCAGGAAATTCAAAATCTCATGGATATTGAGAAACGATGAAAATCGTGTTGCAAATATATATTTTTTTTTCTTCACAAAAATGTATCTGCTGAACTTCGAAATAGAGAGCATTACAGAGTACATACACCCTTGCTTCATCAGAATAATCAGCCTTCACGTCAACATTTAAAGCATTGTTGATTCAATTCATAAATAGTGAAAACAATAAATAATTTATATTCCATCATACAGTTTTCCAAGTAAGGTATTGGGTATAAGCAGAACCCAACAAAAGAACACAAGACAAAGGCGCAGTGAAACAAAAAATTAGCACAAGCAATCAGCCAGTTTGCAGAAGAAACATGTATAAGTCAAACCCCGTTAAACCGTCAACGTTTGTGCAGCAGAATTTTGGCGGTTTAACGGGGTTGGCGGTTTAATGAGGGAAGTGTTTTTAAAAAATAAAAAAAACGTTTCAACCTCTATCCCTCCCCATCCTGCTTTTGGTGAAGATGACTCTTCATTCTTTGTTTTGTGGCAACATAAATCTCTCATTCTTTGCATCTTT